>JAAGAY010001559.1:17082-38171 GCA_011801015.1 Ardeotis arabs
TCAAAATCTAAAAAAAAAAAAAAAAAAAAGCTAGGGCCTGTCTCCTCCTGTCTCCTGAAACCTCTCTTCAGGTAACCGGTATCATTGTCAAATGCTCATAGTAATCCATATGCAGTGGTTAACACATATGACTTTTGTCTTACAGCGTGGCATCTTTGATCATTGATTGTAAATCAATGATTGCACTGACCAAGTCCTTCTGGACGTAGTATTTTCAGCAGCTACAGCACCTCTATAGCTTCCCTACTCTCCCCTTCAGCTGTACAAAGGGCAGAATCAAAATTTTAGATGATCGAAATGAGCGCAAAACTAGTACAAAAATACTGAATAAATTGTTTCTGCACAGATTTGTTTCTATCATAGCTTTTTACTGCTTATCTTCCAGGTTTATGGAGTTTGATTATATACCCTATAAGGAGTTCAGACATTTGCTTCTCAAATTTCTTCAGAATTTTGGGATGACTCCTCTCTGAACCTGATGCCTTACTGTCATAACTTAAAGTTATGTTAGTTCCAGTACCATCTTTTTTGGAAGTCCAGTGTCTAGGATTGTCTCATATTTAACAAAATTTTCCTTCTAGTGAAGACCATTGAAAATTATTTAGCTGATAAATAACTAGCTAACTGTGTGGTGGTATTTCTACAGCTTTCTTTTTCCCAGGAAACATGGACTTAAATTTTGATATCTCACATCATGCTATTGATAGACTTCCACGCTGCCTTACAAATCTATATTAAAAGCTAGAATCTCATTGCTTGTATTAGGTAATCATTTACGTTCTTAATTTAGCATTCCCAGTAAAATGATTAAACTTAAGTTAAAATTAATACTAAAAGCTGATACGACTCCTAGGACCTTGATGTTGTAGCAGTAGTCTCCAATACGAATGCAAGTCCATTCTCTGGAGATCCTGAATTTGAGTTGGAAAAATTCCCTAGCATAAATAAAGCCCGCTTATCATCACTTTTAATAACATCATTAATTTTGAGATTTTTATGACAACTGGGATACTTATGCAAATAGCTACAACTCAAAACATCTGGAATTTGATACACTATTTGTTTGTCTTATCTGTTTTCTTCAGCTAAATCTTAGCTATTGCCTTGGAGCTAATTGAGGTTTCTTAAGCAAATTTCACATTTTTGCCTTCTCAGTGAACTTTAATTTTAATCCCCTAAACCTAGGATTTTTCTCCCATCCCTAATATCTTCACTTTCATAAGGTAAAAGTACTAGATCAAGCAGTAACAGTTGTCACGTTAGCTATGGTAATGCAAAGAATGTTGCTGGCATCTTTTCCTCTAAGTAACCACATGAGATAAGATTCTTCAGCTTATGTTCAGCTTTTACTTTCCTTTTTTTTTTTTTTTCCTTCTTCGTTCTTACACCAGTCTTTACTTGTAGCTTCCCCTATGGTAAAAGCAGAAGCACGCAAGTAATACAGTAGCAGTTGTGGAAAAGGGGAAGACAGGACATGGGTGAACCGCCTGTCCAGACATTTGGCCTAAGCTTGCTTCCTCCTTTTACATGCATTCATGTTCACTTTAACTTTACGAGTAATTAAAGTGCAGACCTGAGTCTGGGCAAATTTTCACTTAGTTTAGCTGACAGCCACTGCAGACACACAAGAAAGTTCTGCACATTTCACTTCACCATCTCCTGATGATAAAGCGTGAGCAGAGCTAGGACTTGTGTCATTCTGGCAGAAGTCAAAGACACCTAAAGAATGCTGCAAGTCAGAGGAGCCATCAAGAACCAATAGACAAAAGCAGCAGCAGGATAAACAGGTCTCCAGACACAATTAACTTTGGTGATCATGATGTCAAAAAAAGTGCCAATGCTCACTGGTTTTTAACATGTAAAGTACTGCAGACTGTGCACAGATCTTACCTTCTAGAATAATAACCCCTGTGTCACACAGAATTCGAACTGTTGTCAAAACCACCAGTATGGAGAATACATATGTACATATAGGATCAGCAATCTTGTATTCTGGCTGAAAGGGAAGTTCCAAAGTGTTAAATGATATATGAAAATACACTCACTTATAAAAATGTTACTCAGAAAATGCATTTACTTCTAGCTCCAACTTTCATGAATATTTCTTTTTGTTTGAATAGTTACAAAATACATAATAGAGCTAGTCTTCGCTTCTTTTGCATGAATGTATGAAGCGTATAATAGAATATCGCAAAGTATTTTTAATAACTTAGAAAAACAAGTCCCTTTTTAATTTAATCACCAGAGTTGAAATTAAAAAAAATTCCACCCTGCCTCAGAGACTAGCGATCCCTTACCTTAAAGCGTATGATGTACGCAGCTACGAGCACACCAATACTTTGCACCAGGTCCCCAAGGGCATGAACGAATGCTGCTCTCACAGCAAGGCTGCTGTGTCCGTGGCTGCCGCTGTGGGCTGTGTTAGGAGAGTTCGATGGAGGTACGTGAGAGTGAGGGTGGGAATGCGAGTGCGAGTGAAGGTGGCCAGACTGATTCAGCAAAAAACCCATTCTGAAAATGAAAGAAGAAAAACACTCCAAGAAACTGGCGTTAGGGTTTGGTGAATGGATTTTGGGGTTGTTTTTTCTTTTCTTTTCTTTCCTTTTAAACCAAAGAATTCAAAAAGTAATACTCAGTATAATTTCTTGTCTTATTCATGAAAATGAAGAGTTCCAGCAAAATTACATCCCATGAGAAAGTTACAGGCCATGAATGAATTAGCAGCTTATTCAGAAATAATACATTTATGAGTGTTAATGGAGAGAAAGGGAGATCTTACATTAAGTTAACTGCCACACCAACAGCTGCTGTAATCAGCATGATATCGCCATTTATTTCATAGTCCATATGGATAGTTCTTTGAACAGCTTCATACAAGAGGAATGCCATAAGGATATAGACCAGCAATACACTAATGATGGCTGACAATACTTCTGCAAACAGAAAGGAAACAACATTACAAAAGTGAGTCTCAGATCTATTCCTATTTCCAAATTAGAATGTGGACAGAGCCTTAATTATTTTAACTATTTTATGCGTAATATAACTTTAATACACAACTAACAAGTGATGTGGTAAATAAAACTCATTAAATAGGATTAACAAATGGAGTTTGTTCTAATCAACTCCTTCACACTTCCCTGTCAGTATATTCCTCAAATTGTGTTTTCTCTGAAAACTTCAGCACGGGTGATGACTGTGACTTCCTCAGACAACCCTGAACTTTCGCCCGAGAAGTCGCAGACAAAGGCCCTGTCCAAGGGAGAGGAAGATAGGTGATCTCAAACATCACCAGCCCACCTGCAACTAAGAGAAAGCTTGATTCCAAGTGTCCACAGTGTTAAGCTGGATTTAGAAATTACTTTTATATATTCTTTTGTATTTATGATGGAGAAAAAAAACCCAAAAAGATTAAGGAACTGAACAGTACAAACTTGTCAGACGTGTTACTCCTAAGCTTCTTGACATATGCGTACATACACTTCATTGCAGATTTCAGCGATGAAGGATTGCTTAATGTCAGTTTCTGTATTGCTGTAATGTGCTGTTTTAACACTATCCAATGTTTACCAAATACTGATATTTCACAAAAGTAAGAGTGTTATGACCAACATTTTGGTGTAGCAATTTTATCTGATCAGCCAGGACTTTCTAAAGGGCATATACATCTAAATAAAGAGAAAGTTAGAAAGTTAATAAAAACTCTGAATATTTAATTGTCCTGCACCTTGCGCTGCCATTTACATCTGTGGAAAGGTGTTACAGCTCTCTACCAGGTTCCTGTTTTTCTGATATGAGGTAAATAGGCCTGAATATTTTATGGGTCTGGCCCTTACTGCTGTCTGCCTCAGTACCTAAGTCATGAAATTGGGCTGGTAATAGCCTACATAAACCACATGAGGACGAGTCCACACTACAGTTTCAAGGTCTTACTATAAAGAATGCAGGTATTTCCAAATGGGTCACTAGATTAATTTCAAGATGAACATAACTTTTACCCTCTGGATTCGTATTCTGAAAATGATTGACCTGTTGCAGCTGAAACTTAAAAAACAAACAAACAAACAAAAAAGGCAAGATATCTGACAGAGAAAACACTGGTCCAGTTAAGAGACTGTCTCAGTTATAAGCAAGTTAATACAGGGCTTTACAAAAAGCACTGGGAACCTTAATGCGAGCTCCATTGTATTGCACGTACACCCGCAGCCACACCTGAGTAATCTGTAATCATTATGCAAAATGCTCATTACTGTCACTTGCCAGATGGATCACTGGGATCTTAGCCTTCCTGTGTGAATTCAAAGATCAGAGTTTGAATTAATATACTTGGAACTGTAATGGTTGTTCTTCCCCCTTGTTCCAAATGTTGCCCTGATTTATTCCCCAGTAAAGGGAAATTCTGCTCTTGGCTGTACCGTAGCTCTAAGAATACTGATCACAGAATTGCCTCACTTCTCTCTCTGCTTTGAATTGTCAGCGAGTAGTACAACTTTGGTTACTGCAGAAGTTGTCGTTTCTAACAGAGAACTGCCTTAATTTTATTTATTTAATATTACAGTAAAAAAACATGCAGCTATATAAGCATTTTAATATCACCAAAATCACTTCATCCACACACTGAATTTTTAACATCATCATGGGAGAAGAAACTCACACCAACGCATTCAGCTGTTCGGTAGTGTGTCAGTGCCTGGCTGAGTACCAGCATTACCAGGCAGTAACAAGGCTCTGAAAGGCAACTGTCACTCTCAGATGATTTCAGAGCAACATGAAAATCCTGGAAATATCCATGCAAGTGGTAGTGTTCTTTACAAAGCGGGCAGATTATTCAGGGCAACAGCCTTAAAAAAAAAAATAATACATTGCTTAGAAGGCTTTCCAGAATGCTTTTTTAAAAAATTTGTGAAGCCGTAGCACATTAGCATTTACCAGAGAAATAACATATTGTAGTTTTACAATCTAAACCATGTTTTCTGCAACGGAAACCAGTGTTCTCGCAGTTTCCATCACAGAGTTGTTGTCATGTCAGCATTGTAGATTTGTGCCGAGATCTTTCACTTCTTGTGAAATGAACTATGCACTGTCTCAGTGGACTGACTGATTCTGTCATTACTACCATTGTCTCTGCAGCAATGGAAAAATGCCAGGTTCCGTATCTATACTTAAATCTGCTCAGTGTCTTGCTGAGAGGAGGTATCTCCACTTGGTGGTGAAACAGAACTATTTTTGGCTTCAAGAATATAATCCTTTTTAGACATGGCTGCCATTTCCATTATTTTGCCTTCACTTTTCTAACCCATTCCTGAATCTGTCAGCTTCCTTCTCACCACTGAGCAAGGAATAAAACTGAAGACGGAGCATACATTAGGTATTCAAAGATAATTCAAATAAATGAAAACTAGTGCTAATTTCCTACTAGAATCTGACAAGAGAACTAATAGGTCTGTTGTCTTTACAATGTAATGTTTATGGGAATGAGTTTGAAAATTCTTCATTCTGCAAACAGAAGTGTTAATGAGCACCAGAAACATAGTTCATTAGAACATTTTCATGCTTACTGTAAGTATAAATTATCTTAATGCAAAGCAGGTCAGTGATGAGATAGTTCTTGCATAGATTCCCAGATTTAAACAGATGCTCCACACTTTTTCTGTGACAGATGCTCAATGTGTACCCTATTTTTAACATTCTGTCATGTTATAACATCTCTCTCATTAAATTCAAGCTATTGTTGAACTCATATCATTTGCTGACAAGCTTCTTACATACAGGTTATTTCGAAAAATGTGTTACAGCGAGGATATACCCTAGAAGCAGCTTTGTTCTATTGCCAGCATTCACTAGCGTGTGAAATTGGGCCTTCGGGCCACAGTGTTCAGACTGAGTGCCTAAAATCAGGCAAATAAATTTCACAAGTGTGACTTTAAAAAAAACAGTGTATAGTAATTTTGAACTATCCTATTTTCTGTACTTGCAGAGCCTAGGCTGAGGTTTGGGAGTCTCTTGCAGGGCCTTTACCCACTTCCCCTTCCTCATGGCAGGCACAGAAACTCTTCCCCCCCACACCCTCAGGCTCTAGTCCTCCTCCTCCTACAGAGAGCTGCACTGCTCCTACTCACGCAGAATGACTGAGGTAGAAGGAACCCGTGGAAACCGTGCAGTCCTGCTCAAAGCAGGGTCAGCTACAGCAGGCTGCTCAGGGCTGCATCCAGCTGGGTTCAGAGTATTTCCAGCTGTGGAGACTCCACGACCTGTTTTTGTGTTTGACCATGTACTGGCACTGGGCAGCAGAAAAGAAGGAGTAATTGTTGCAGAACTGAGAAGCTGCTCCCTGTAGCTTCTCCTAGGGAGAAGACTGTGCCCAGGGAGAAGATGGTGGGCAATACCGACGAATTCTAGGGGCTGGATCCAGCCCATGGGCCACCACTGGATCAGTCTGGCCAGTATTTTTCTTAGCAGTAAAATGGAGGAAAAAAAGATACAGAAAGTGAGGTGGCAAGAATCCTCAGGGAATTGTGTCTGCAAAGTGCTATGGAGCCCTCAAATTAATTAATTGAAAAGTCAGTGAAAATTTACAGAACTAAGTAAGACTTTAATGGTTAAACAAGTTTATTTTATTTTTTTTAACTCCTTTTAAGCTAGGCCATGGCACGTTCAATGTATGTACTATTTGGTTTTAGAAAAGTTACGAAGAAGTATAAACTACTCAAATTATTTTTAAAGAGGGTTAAACTATGTATAAATGCTAGCAAACATCTTTCTGGCGAGTACGAGCAAATGCCAGGGGCGTACCTACAAGGTCAGGTTTCAGTATTAGGGGAGCTCCTATCACAAAATTAAAACTTCTTGAAAGAAAAGTTTGTAATGGGAAGTGCTGGCACTGTTAGTGCTTTCTTGCTAAAGCCCCAAAGATCTTTGCTAGCACACAGAGTTATGCATTCATGCATTAGTGACTAACTGATGACAAATGACGCGGGGTGATGGAGTTGTTGAATTCTACTGCTGTTTAAGGAGCCAAAATAAGAATTGCAAATAATAACTACATAAGACTTTGAAATTCCTTGAAAAAATATACACTATGTGGAATGTATAGAGCAGAGGTAGTAAATGGACACTAGAAATTATCAATTTCATGAAAAATAAAGGTTCGAGCTTTTGGTAAAGTGTCTACAAGACCCACAGCTGTGTAATATGAATTATTATAGCCAGTTAGCAACCACATGAAAACACCCTTTATCATCATTACATTCCCAAACATGAAGCAATGAATCCTAAAAATACCCTTCCAAGGTTCAGTATGTAATTCTGTTTATACTTCTTTTTACAGACACCTAAAGGCAGAGGTTAAGTTACTGTATGGCAAACCATGGGACATTCTGACCTCTGGTCTGTGTGGTTTGGGGAGTGCAAGGGGAATACTGATACAGGTGGCTTTTGGCAGAGCAGAGCTCTCTGATAATATGCTCTACAGAAATTTTTGGTTCTGGATTAAGATGTAATTTTTCACATTGAATAGGACCTTTTTGCCTGGTGTCATAATTCTGCTGAAGTCAATGGGACTTCATCTGAGATAAATGGGACAACAATGGGACTACATCTGAGATATAACACTTCGTAAATCCTGAGGACTGGCAATAATCTGTTGTGAGCAACTGACTGACATGTACAGCTCCTGTACCAACCAGCTCCTCCATGTGTCACACAAGCAGTAACAGTGGTCCAGCAGTGAGTGGCCAAAGAATGTGTCCCTCTTCTGCTCAACAGCCTCAGTTCAAAAGCACAAAGGTGCACAGGGGCCTGACCTAATGCAACAGCCCAGCAGCTCTGGATGAGCTGTGAAACACAGCTGCATATCTACCCTTGTTCTTGCTGAAGACAGCTTCCCTCCTCTGAAACCCTTTTAAACTTTTTAGGCCATGGTTCATTTGTAGGAAGTCATATTTACAATGCCATCGTGTATCCAATTCCCCAGCCTTCCTCTTTGAGATGGAAGATGAATCAAGCATTCAGAATTTACTTCCGAATCTGCTAAGTCCTAGTTCCACAGAGATGGAGAGACTCATGCTGCTCCCAGTGAGTGAAACTGCCATCAAACTTCACTTTTGGCTCAGGTTTAAAAATTAAAAATGTATTTTTTATTATCTATTCCCTTGTGACAATACAATCTATGTAGTGGATCCACAATGGCCAGTGAACGGATATTAGAGTCAGGGTGTTAAACACAAAGCAACTTTTAGGTTTGTTGCTACTTCCCTTCTAGTTACTAATCCTTCTAGAATTAGGTGATCTTTAGAGTTGTTGCTTGAAATACTCTATTAATAGCAAAAGCTGGTTATCTACATACCTAAGCGATGAAATCCAAAAGTGAACCTCTTTGTGGGAGATTTTGCAGACAGCCAGAGAGCAAGCAGGGTCAAAATAATACCGCTAAGGTCAGTTAACATATGAAGTGCATCTGTCATAATTGCTAGACTGTTAGCAGCATATCCACCTGAAAACAAAGTTGGAAAAATCAGGATGTATGATATTAATGATTCTAGATAATATCCTCTTGGCACAGCTTACAGTTATTTATTTTCAGAACAGTGCATTAAGTGCATGAGAGCCCTTCTTACAATAACTAAACAAGGGGTTTTTGCCATTACAATCAAAATGCCATGCTGTAATTTAAAGCTACCATAGTTACAAGTGCAATGAAGCATGCTTTCTATTAAGAGTTACCTAGAAAGGATTCACTCCTGTTAATTCTTACAGAGATTACTTGCATCATAATGTTTGCAAGATCAGGCCCAAAATAGTTTTGTATCTTTTCTCTATTATTGCACATGTGTTTAATCAGCTGATCCTTTTACTAAACTACATCTGTTAAATATTTTGACATTATGGAACAGGGACAGAAATCCAATGACTCAATGGCAAGGAAATTTACCCTGCCCTCTTTTTTTTTTATTACATTATCTTTTAACCTTCATTATTCCCTGTCCTGGCAGGGGTGTATAAGATCTGCCAAGATCTATTGCAGACAACGACTTTCACAGTGTTTTTCTTTGTTATTTATTACCATATTTTTTTTTCATAATTATGAGCTGCATTGAGACAAATAATCTCAGATCAAAGGTTAATATCTCTGTTCCAACTCAGTTGCTAATGCTACTGTTTGATGGGTGAGAGATTTAAACAATGCACCTCTCAAGCATCCCTTATCCAAAGGGGAATCAAGGACAGGCTGCGTTGTCTTCCATATGCATGAAGGTAAGCCCGTTTTATCAGAAAAGATCACGTCTTTAGTGTCAGCTCAGCTATGATTTAGTTTCTCTTTTTACCTTGAGATGGTCATTCAGTCTGTAAATTCTACTGAGCAAAGCACGCAGCTGGCGTGCCATTTGGCAGGCTTGAGGCTCCGACTAACATTTTGAGCAAAGGCATCTTCGTATACAGTTAAAACTGTCTCAGTGAAGAGGCTGACCATGAGGAAATAGCAAAGGGAAATTGGCTGACTGCTTTCAAGATTAGTCCTAAAACCTGCAGAGCTACACTCCTCCCCCGCCAAACACAAGCAACATGGCTGATACCGTAGTATTGTTTGTACTGTGGGTAACTACCAGATACACCACATTTCAACCAGTTTCTTTCCTCCATCCCCCATTCTTCAGTTGTTCAAAAGTTTTAAAGTCAAATTCTTCTGAGGCTGAAATTGTCCAAAGGCCATCACAGCTCAAAAAAAAGAGTTTTTAAGATCTAGTAATTCAGCAGCTTTTTAAGTAAAATGAGTTACATCTTTCCTTTCTGAATTAATTTGTGTTCTTACATAATTCAAAAAAATATAACTTAGAAATGTGCAACTGAGCCTCTTTTATAGTCAACACAGAAGAAACAATATATCTAAGGACGTTCAATTCAGTAGTTTATCTGTACGATCATTTAAAGTATGTATGTTAATTCACATGTATTAATTTTGAGAATCACTTCAGTCTGAGATGAGTCAATTTTACTTCAGCTAGTCTCTCACTTTTTATTCAAGACTTCAAAAATAAAATTATAAGAAGGAATTCAGGTACTGAAGCTAATTGCAATGCAGCATGTGGATTAAGAAAACATAATTGAGATTTATAAAATTCTGAAATCAAAAGTTCTCTGTTTCCAAATGTATCAGTTCATTGCTTGGTTAAAGGTGCTGCCTAGGGGCTGTTTGAACACGATTGGTAACTTGGAAAAAAAAAAAAAAAGACATCTATAACCCTTACAAATAGACAGCTTGATGGCTCACCACTGTTTTCAATGACCCATGAAGGACAGCAGTCCTTCTCATGGACAATCAATTAGAAATCTCTAAACATAGCTGAAAACATCAAAACCCTGTCAGAAAAGCTAACTAGGACTTGCAATATGCTTTTTATTTCTTGATGCAAAATGGTTCCCACAAAGTGTAAGTTGTTATCTGAATTTTACAATGACTGTTCATCAAATTAAACAACAGACACTGAGGTGGGCCCGGGTAATGAGCCTGGGTATACTTTGCAAAAAATATGCCAATCAAGACTTCACAAAAAAAAAGCTGCTGAAACAAGATTTCCCTCATCCTGACATTGGTAACAGACAGCAGAAAGATTTTTACTGAACAAATTAATTGTTTGAAAGGGTCTTCTGACTTTTTCACAGACACTCAAATCTGACAAATATCATAGAAAGAAGCGAGTTAAAATGTCCTGTATGATCAAACAAAGATTCCCAAGTACTTGAGCTACAGATCAGTTTTAAAAGTTCCAAAATTTGAAACCAACCAGACAGAACACAACACAGGGCTGGAGTGAAATAAATTAAACAGGTGGGGCACTGACCCAGCACTTGAGGGCTCCATCTGTAATTACTCGTTCTGCTGCTGATTACTTGCCCTGTGACAAGTCATTCAAGTCAAGATCCACAGAAGTACAGAGATACCCAAGTCCTCTGTTTATTCTCTGTGGACGCTGGATGCCTGAATATTTTATGGGTCTGGCCCTTAGTGCTGTCTGCCTCAGAGCCTAAATAATGAAATAGGGCTGGTAATAGCCCTACATAAACCTGAGGAGGATGAGCCCACGCTACAGTACTAACGCTTTATACGGACAAATCCAGCACCCTGAGCTGAGCTTGCAGAAGTCCTGGCTGTAAGGGACAAACAACAGTCCGTGTCCATCTTGGTAGAAATTTCTGTCATAAAGATACAATTCACAGCTATCCTAGGGTGAGTGATCCAAGAGCGTGAGACCACTTCACACAAGCAAACAGCAGATCTTCAGTCATTACATGCCAAATCTGCATAGGTGAGAGGGAGGATGTAGGTCCCATATTACTATACCTGAGGCATCTCTGTTCTTTAGTTCCAGAAAGTTTTTCTGATTTTTTTTTTCTGGTGAATTATGGCGAATAACTAATCTGCTTAGCTCTGATGATGTTACAATGAAGGCAATTTAAAAGCAATTAATTGTTATAGTTAGTAGAGAGACCTGGTTCAACATATACATCAATCAATGTACTGCCACTGCGTAACGCTCCCTGCTACTTCCAACGTGGATGAGGGAGTTTAAGCATTCTTCAGGAGGCTGATAGCACCAAGCAGACATTTGCACTGAATGGCATGGATGTATGCAAAAGGCAGATGGGAGCAGGACACTGATATTGAAAAGTGAACAGAGATTAAAAGATAAATACTATCATTTGTAAAAATAATTAGATAATGGTGAAGGTGGAACATTTAACAGCTGGTCTATGCATTCAAGAGACCTTCAAATTTAATTTTATTTCAAGCCTCTGCTGCTATAGCCTATTAAACAAAGCACAGTCGTTCCGTAGAGACAGCTGTGCAATGCACAGGTTCTCTTCAACCCGAACAGCAACTGAGAGCGTGCCTTTATGAGGGAGGCATGAAAGCTGCACCTCAGCACCAGATTCATTCTGACCAACGGTGACCAGATGCTTCTATAGGAACAAATTTCCAGGTAAAAACCCACTGTACTTCTGCCAAGTACTAACAAACAAAAAAAAACCCCACAAATAATTTAATCAAGCTACTGGTATTTTTACGTGTTGTAATGGGAAGTGTTAAAATACTTATTTTAATCGACTTTGATCATAAGATTTATGTCTGGATGGAGCACCTGCTAGTCCAGAGCACAGCAGAACATCAGGAAGTTGTAAAGAGTGGCTTCTTCACTCAGTTGTTATTTACAGCTCAGGATTTGTCTTTTCAGCTGTAGAAGTACAGAGTGTGTTGCTGTATCTAGTGAATAAGGACAAATACCCACCGATATTAGGCTTTTGTTATTATGGGAAATGTCACACTTGGAAACTGTATTTCCCCTTCTCTTGTTGCAAACACAGCAAGATTTTGTGGCAGTAATTAAAAAATAATGATTAAATGATTCATTTTCTTTATGTCTGTAATAAAATGCTGGTTCTCCCTTGCTAAACACACCTTACAAACTTACAAAACAGGAGAAATAAAAAGCCATCAGACATACAAAAAGTGCGTATTTCGTGCCATTTGAGGGACTGATGAGATTCAGTAAGTGAAGTTGCAGATTTCCCTTTCTTTTCTTGCACGGAAAATACAGGCGGACTTTGTTCCTTCTCCCTCTCTGAACTTGCAGCTGATCTCTCTGCTCCCTCCGAATGACAGATGGTTTCTCTTAGTAAATATTTAAAGCCCAGGCCGGAGCAGCGTCGCGGGCTGCGAGGCACCCGGGCCGGACAGACAGCAAGCCCACCCCCGACTCACCTACGAGCTCCCCCGTCATGAAGAGGAGGTAGAGGAGGGCCGCCAGCGTCAACCGCCTCTTCACCTTCCTCTGCCTGGAGCGCTCCCGCCGGCTGCTGCAGCCGCTGCAGGGGTCCGACCGCCCGGCCCGGCCGCCGCGCAGGGTGATGTCCCGCTCCGGCGGCGAGTCGTCGTCCGAGGACAGGCCCGGGGGCCCCCCGTTCACCGGCGTCCCCGGGGCCGCCTCCGAGGCGTCGTCCGACACCACCACGCGCAGCTTGTTGAAGCGGGGAAAGTCCTCGTCCCCCGCCTCGTCCGAGAAGTCAAAGGCACTCGAGTCGTTCAGGAACAGGGGGTCCTCGCTCCGCCGCAGCAGGGACCTGATGCTGGTCCAGAGGCCGGACCCAGCCATAGCGGCGGCGATCGGCCGCGGGCGGCTCGGCTGGCGCAGCTGCCTCCTGGCAGACGGCACCCGTCCGCTCGCCGTCCCGTCAGGGCATGGCCCCTACATCGCCCCGCCGGGCCCCCGCGCAGGCCGGCCGGGGCGCAGGCTCAGCCGCTGAGCGCCCCGGCGCCACCGATCCGCACCGCCGCCTCCCGGCCCTCGCAGGCCCCGCCGCCTCCGCGCCCGGCACCGAGCTGCGAGGCACCGCGGGCGCTGTCACCGCCGAGCGCGCCCCGCGCGCAGCCCGTCCCCACTGGTCACCGCGGGGCCGCCACCCTGCCGGCGCCGGGGGAGCGCCGCCGCCGCCATGCGCCTCCCGGCCCTCAGCGCCGCGCTGCGGGCACCGCCGGGGGCAGGGACCGCGCCTCCGCCCCAAGCCCTGCGCGCTCCCGCGCCCGGCGCTGCCCCCGGGCCAGCCCCGAGCAGAGCGGCAGCAGCGGGCGCGGAGGGGCCGGGCCGGCGGGCGGGAGCCGGCATCCCCCGCGGACCGCCGCGGCACTGCGCCTGCGCCGCCCGCACGGGAGGGCCGCCGGTTCGAGCCCCGCTGCTGCCGTCTCGCCGCGCCCTGCGCTGACTGCGGAGCTCGGCGGGCTCGGCGCGGGGGGCCGTCTGGCGCGGCGCCGCCCCGCAGCACCCGTGCTTCCCTCCTGGCAGCCCGAGCGGCTGCTCCCATCGTCTGCACGTGCGTTTGTGTGGGGTGCAAAAACGTCAAAAGCCGTAAAATCCAAATGTGGTCTCTTCATAGGTAAGCGGCTTTTTCATCTGCATGGGAAGCCTGAGCTGCATAGTGCCGTGCTCTGGCTTCAGATTTGTAAAAGTCACAAGTTTGCATTGTGTAGCTTCTTTCTTTCCCCGCCAAAGGCACACTTCTCTACCCCGTTTCCAAGAACTCCCGTTAGGGCAGTGTCACGTTGTAGGAAGTCACATGCGCCTTCCTGAGCATTCCTGAAAGGATGTAGGGAGAAACAAACCTCAGAGGCCCTGCTGTGGTATAATTCCTTTCATAACCATGCTCTAACTTAAAAGTAATTACATTTTTGCCTTTATTAATTCTCCTGAGAGGTTATTCCCCCTCCTCGCTGGTCTGATTACTAGAAATTTTCTTCAAATTTCCAGCCTACACATTTGGGGACAGTTAGTACCTATGGCCAAATTTTGTTACTGCGTCCGTCTGTTCCCCAAGTTATAAACATTTCTGGAAAAACATGCCTGCCTGCCTGCCTGCGGGAAAGTACATATCCTGTTGTTTGGCCTGGTTGAAGGAAGTTACCAAGTAAAGACCCAAGAGTTGTACAGAACTGCTACGTTTTGGAGAGAGGCACTCCCTTTCTGGGCAGGAGCTGATAACAGGCTCTGGCATGCATCCGTGCGGCACAGCAGGCCATGGAGCGAGCCCCTTCTTGGAACTGGCCCTGCAGGAGGGCAGCCGTGCGTGGTAAACTGGCCTTGGGTGGAGATTGCTTATTGTTGTTCTCCGTAATGATGTCCAAAAATAAACAGTATTACGCTCTGTCTGATCTCCCTTGCCTTTTTGCAATGCAGCCGTTGTCCTCAGCATGTACTCTCAGGTTTTTCTTCCTCAGGTGGCTAAGGAGGTGCCATCCCCAGCCCTTTCACCCACCTCGTAATTCCCCCAGCAGAGTCACCAGCACCATTGTTTTGGGGCCACGTGATGAACTGGGTCCCTGAAATGAGCCCTCTGCAAGAAGGCTGGAAAGCTGTGTACAAACTTTGGACAAGCATCTGGAGACAGCGTGTAAGCGCTGAATTGCTGTAGGATTAGGAGCAGCAAGTAAGTGCAGGAATACAACAGGGGAGGAAGGAAGGAAGCGCACGAGGACATTAAACACAGGCTCACAAACGTTGTGCCCGTGGATGGGGAGAAGAGCCATCAGCTCAAGAGTCTGTGTTCTCCATAGTCTCCTTCGCTGTGCAGGGACTGTAAATCTAGTTCAGCCAATTATACAGAGATGTCCTCAGCATCCTTCTGATTAATTAAAGCTGTTTCATTGTATGCCTGAATGGGTTATGGAGTTTGTTGTTGTGTAATATCTTATTTTTAGATAACAATGGTAATGTTAGTACTGATTTTGCACAACTTGTTGAAATAAAATATTTAGATCAGCAAGTAACTGTGCTTTTTGTTAGTTTAACCAAATATTTATGTTGGTTGTTGTAGGGTCCACTGAACTTCCTTTTCAAACATCTTTTTCTCGTAGAATAAAACATTACCTAATCCTTCACCGGATAATTAACTTGATGATGCACTTGGGAAATAGTTACTGTGAAACAGAGAACATTTTGTAGAAGAAAAAGAACAAAGGCTTTCTGTCAATCTCTTTTTTTGGAGCATTTGGGTTAATAAACAGTTACATTTTAACTTGTCTAGAAAAACAAGTATCAGTTTTATATTCCAGTCCTTCATCTATTTCTGCAAGACGTGGGAGGGCCTGGAACAGGCAAAGCAGGAGCACAAATCTGAAACTCCCACATCTCAAGTGAGACTGTTTCAGAGTGATTATCTCACTTGCTCTTCCTAGAAATTCCATCTGGAAGCTGAGAAGCCTTTCCCAGTGAAGCTTTCAAAAAAAGTTTCTTTTTTTTTTTTCCCACTGAAAGAAACTTGAAGTAAAATTGCTAACCAGTTGTAACTGAGAATTTTATTTTGAGTCTTCAGACCAGGCCTTTGATGTTTCTTTTTAAAGCAAAAGCAGAAAAAGACAGAAAAACAAGTAAGTTTTTAATCTGATGACAGAATACTGTCAGAATTGTGATCAGATAGTCACAGAATTGTGATCAGTAGTTAATTAGAATATACATATGAAGAAAAATGTAAATGAATTTGCAACACTCCCGTTGTTAAAAATGTAAATTTTAAGGATGACAGATCATCTCAAAAGTCTGGTTTTGCCCCAATGGGTTTCTGAAAAGCATTAGTGGGACTACCTGAGTTTAATTTAATCTTGAAGTTTTGGGGTTTGTGAAAACACTGCACTCAAACACTTTCTGACTGGCTCCTTCATTGGTTTATTTCTACAGTTGCTGGCCTTTCCTGAAAAGACCTTTATAGATGAAAGAGAAAAAAAAATCCTATGCTACCAGGTGTTTTTTCATCAAAAATAAAAAAAAAACCAAAAAACTTGCAAGTCATTATTACTCTTACAGACTGTTGGAGGAGTTATGGAGATAGACATAGACACAAAAATTAGTCCTCAGAATTTTATTTCCCGAGAAACAAAAGGTAAAAGCGGTGAACGATGTGCATGGTTTCCGGAGGATAAAATACAAGTGTATAAATACAGGAGAAGGGCGGTCCCTAAGGAAGACCACCCTGCAGTCGGTTTCCCCTCGGACAGAGCTGCGCTGCGCGTCCCTCCGCCCGGAGATGTCCCGGACGGGGGCGGCGCTGGCCGCTGCCGACCGAACTGCTCCGCGCCGCTCTCACCGCCATCTTCGCCACCGAGCCCGCGCGGAGCCGGGCTGTGCCGCAGGCGCCCGCTCCCTTCTCGGCGACACACGCGCACGGCGCCCAATTCCCCTTTGCCTCCGCGGGCGGGTCCTGCGCTGCCGGAGGGACCCCACGCCCCCGTCTCTCGGTGTGGCTCTGGCGCCCGCCCGTGCTGCTGGGCCGCGCCCCCGCGCCAGCGGCTCCCCGCTGCCCCCGCCGAGGGGACCGGCGGCCTCCTACCGTCCGTCCCTACGTCACTTCCGCGTGCGGCGCGGCGGCCCCTCTAGCCGGGCGGGCTCCGAGCGGACTCTATGGTGAGGCGCTCGGCGGGGGCAGCTGGAGCCCCGCGCCCGGCCGGGCCCTGCGCCCCCGCCGCAGCCCCCGCCGCAGCCCCCGCCCCAGCCCCAGCCCCAGCCCCAGCCCGGGCGGCCCCCTGCCCTGCGGGGAGCGGCACCGATGAGCGTCGCGGAGCGGCCTGAGGAGAAGAGGGAGGTGGCGGCGGCGGCCGGCCCCGGGCGCTCGCTGGGTACGTGAGGGGCCGCCGAGCCGGGCGGAGGGCGGGTGCAGGGAAGCCCGAGGAGGGGGCCGGAGCCGGGGCCGGGGCCGGGGCCGCAGGCGAGCGGCCGGAGCCGAGGGCCCGCGGGGAGCGGTCGGTGCCCCGGCCGCGGGTCCGCCGCCGCGAGGCTGGGCTGTGGCCCCGGGGAGGGCGGCCGGGCTCGCTCGGAGAGGCCGCGCTCGGCGGCGCCGCCGTTTCCTCCCGTGCGGTGCGGGCTGGGGGTTGAGCGGGTTCCCTCAGAGAGAGAGGAAAAAGAAGGCATCGTTTAGTTGATAAAGCACAAAGAATTATAACTTCAGTGCTGAAATGCTTTTGGTTTTTAAACAGGAACATACAGTTGCTCTGGATGAAATCTGAGGTGCGTGCTCACATTCAGCCTTGCTGTTTTTTGGCGCAGGTCCTAGCGATGCGTCTCCCGATGAAGGAGTAGTAGAAGATCTGCCTTTAATAGATGAGAAAGCTGTGGAGCAGCTGACTGAAGGGTTGATTTCTCATTATCTGCCTGATCTTCAGCGATCAAAATCAGCACTACAGGAACTTACGTAAGCAAATTTAAAAAAAAAAAACTTCTTATTTGTGCATACTTTGTTTGCCACTTTTTTCAATATAATGTTCTAGCTACCCTTAACTGGAATATAGTTTATTGTAGCATTTCTGTGTTCTGACCATAGCATCCTGAACACCTAAGTGATTTGCGGGAGTACGGGGTGGGGAGGGGTGTATAAGCTGCAGTGTAGCCCATCAGAACTTTGACTGGAGAACGTATAATCATAGAATCATAGAATGGTTAGGGTTGGAAGGGACCTTCAAAGGTCATCTAGTCCAACCATAATGCTAGAATGCTAAAATCCCCTAAGCCAGGGATAGCAGAAGACATGTAGATTTCTTAAATATTTGTTCGCTTTTGTAGTGGAAAGTCTGCTGAAAGCTAGATTTATTTTTGTTTGCAGAGATTCAGTTCATATTCAGGGCTGCTCGTAGTGCGGTATACTGTTTGTTGTCCAGTTTCTAAACTGTGTTGCAAAATACATACTTGAATAATGTAATTAAGGAGCTAAAAAAATAAGAATTCTTCATACATTGGCATCTCACTAATAACTGAAAATAGTTTATAACAAATGCAGACTGGATCTGCCATGGATGCAGAGATACTGGAAAGGGCTTTATACACATCCATCTGGGGTTTTGCAGGGTACATTGGTTTGGGTTCCACGATGCGTGATGTTGTTATGCTGCTGCCAAGGACAGCCTGTGTCTGGAAAGACTTTAGCTGATTTGTGTGGGATGGAAGGTCCTTAATAAGCACCAAGGAGCCACACAAGTTCTATACAGAAATAACTTAGTCCTGAAGTGTGACGCAGAGGCACCTGAGTGGAAAGTCAAGAGCTAATTGTTTTTCCCTTCACTCAACCTGGAGTGTTTACTCACTGCAGCCTGCAGAGCGCCTGTTCAGCGTTTTCAGATACTCATCCTGGATATCTTATCGCGCTGTATGGTGCCAGCTGAATTAGTGTGTAGTCAGGTGGGATGTTCCTGAAACCATTTACTTGTGTCTTTATTGAAATCACCTAGCAATGCATAAAAAGGATCTGATATTGGGAAGCATGTGTTTATATTATGACCAAACGTTGTATTTATTTAAAGGGCTGGTTGGAAAACATACGTGCTGCTTTAATTTGGTTTTGTGCATATTTTTTTTCTTTCAGACAGAACCAAGTGGTATTACTAGAAACATTAGAACAAGAAATTTCAAAATTCAAAGAGTGTAACTCCATTCTTGATATTGATGCTTTGGTAAGTACTATTAGTGCTTTCTTAAATCTCTACTAATGCAGATTTTCTTGCTGAAGCATTAGTAGCAACTTGCAGGTTTCCTTTGTTCTTAATGACCTACAGGCAGAGAACCAACCAGTTCAGATACTCAGCACAAATTGTTACTGGAGAGGGTGCAGAACCAGCATATTTCCTTTAAGTACGAAGTGCACTGGGAAGAAAGAGCAGGCTCAGTCAGCCAGAGGTAGTAAGTCTAGTGGTTCAAAACCAGTAGCGACGCAAATGTACGCCATTTTTCGGTAGGACTGAGGCTCCAGCATGAACTCTGTGCACCTCCCAGACTAGCAGGAAGGATCCGTGGAATGCTGCTATATGGTGCATAGAGTGGTAATATTTTTATTCTGTTTAATTAATCTTAATTCAATAGATTTCCGGGTGTACCTATGCAGATATCATAGTTTTCTGTATTAATACCTGTAATATGTAAACATATATAACACTTGAACACGTTTAATCCATTACCAGACTGTTCTGGTAATCACTATGGTTTTGATTGCTGCTTTGCTGTGTAGCTCTATAGAACAACTATTCCAACTTGACAGTCACTGCTTTAACTGTTACATTTTTTAAGTTTTCAGAAGCTAAACACTATCACAACAAGTTAGTGAATATTAGAAATGAAATGATGATGCTCCATGAGAAGACGTCAAAGTTAAAAGTGAGTGGGATAAATATTTTTACTTTCCAACATAGAAAAGAATACATAATTAAATAGCTAACTTTTATTTTGGATGCATGCTGAAAGTCCTGATTAAAATAGAATCTTCAAGTCCTTTTCTTAAATGTATGTTTTCAGTAGCACCAAACCGCGTATGTTTTTAAACTTTCACTTACTCCTACCTGTGCTCAAGCAACTTATGCATTTGAACTACTGGTAGATCTTAGTGCCATCATCCTGTCTAAGTGGTGTAAGAATCATGCTTTGTTCTGTCACTTAATCCTCTCCATTCCAACTAGTTCTCTTTGTTTCAGTTTCTGTGCCTTTTTAGTGAAAACTAGATTGTCATAAATGTAAGGATTTCTCCTTCTATTTAATGTAATACTAAGCGGTACAAGTTCATTGACTTCATGCTGTATAGGCAGTCTCTGGTTACATTCTGGCAAGATTAGTCCTTCGGAGTGCTCAGCAAAAGGATTTTCTCTTGGAGGCCATACATTGCACAGCATGCACCTTGTCTGGTATACACAAAGGATGACTTTTAGTGAGACTGAAGGGAATCCAGTTTTATTTTCCCTGTGTAGGTCACAGACTTGTCGTTTCTGAATGGTAAGAGGGAAATGGGAGGGAGGAAGGAAAAATGAACGTTTTGTACAACATTCAATCGTAAGCAGGGTGGATTGGAGAAGATAATGTTAAGAGAAGGGGAGGGATTTTGTTTGTAGATCCAGCTTAGTACAGCTATAAAACTTACCGCTGTTTTCTGGTCTTTTCTGTTTAGAAAAGAGCACTTAAGCTGCAACAAAAGAGGCAGAAGGAAGAACTAGAACGAGAACAGCAACGTGAGAAGGAACTTGAAAGAGAGAAGCAGTTAACAGCAAAACCTGCTAGGAGGACGTGAAAGCAGAGCATGCAGCAACTTGTCCGAATCAATTATTTCTGCATTCTCTGGAATTAAGGCAGACTTTGCTTTAACTGGGCTGCAGCTGTTACTAGCAACAGTCTACTCTTTGATATTATAAATTCCAAAATGGGTATAATAGAGTTGGTAATATTCCAATTTTTTCATTTCAGCCATTCAAGTTGCCTTCTTTTGTAATGCTATGCAGTTTGATATAATTACAATGTAAGTTAATTTTTTATATATATACATATGTATATAGGAGAACTTAGGCATCACAGTTCTAAATGTCTGTCCTCTTTTTTCATCTGTTCTTCTGGTGTTCAGAATACTGAGAGATATTTGGTGACTGGCATACGTGTTTTCCAGACAAAATACGGAATACTAGTTCTGTTATCCCTGGACTTCAGTGGCTGCCTATGTCACTGAAACTGCTTTGATTCAGGCAGTTGGGATCTCTTTTCGATGCCCTAGTTAATAAATACTGATTTTTTTTTTTTTTTTTTTTTTTT
>JAAGAY010001559.1:45414-56285 GCA_011801015.1 Ardeotis arabs
CCCCCGCGGCGAGCGGGGCCGAGGGGTCCGGCCGGGGTGTGAGGGCGCGGGGGTCCCGAGTTCCCCCCGTGGGGAGCGGGGCCGGGGGGTCTCGGGTTCGCCCCGGCGAGCGTGGCCGAGGGGGGCGGCGGCCCTCGGCCCCGGGGCGGGAGGGCTCGGCCCACGACCGGCGGGGCAGCGTGCGGGCCTGGGGTTCTGCGGCGGCCTGGCTGACGCGGCCGGGGAGCGCCCCTGCTTCGGGGCTTCCTGGGCTTCTGCGGGAGCGAGTGCCGCTGGTTCTGGGCGTGGGAGAGGAGCAGCGCGGTGCCGCCGGGGCCTCGCCGTCCCGCGGCGGCACCCCCAGCCGTGGCGGCTCGGCGCTGTTGCGTGCCCGGTTGTGCGGTACCGCACCTCGGGCGTGGAGCCAGGTTTACCGACAGGCAGCACCTGCCGGGGCTGCGTTTGCTGCCCCTCGCCCTGGGCCTGTCCGAGCCGGGCAGCGTGCGCCGTGGCAGATCACCCTGAGCTGCCGGCTCAGGTGCTGGCAGCGGTTTCCCTGCTGAGAGCTCGATCCGTAGGGTGCGCGGGCTTTGCGACGGGCAAAAACCTGCTGCCTGCGGGCTGTCTGTGAGCATCTGTGCACGGGTGGAGCGTTTGAACTGCTCATCCCGGGCCCGCTGCTCAGAGGGTGGTTGCCGTGATCTTTATGCTTGCTAGTTAGACTTCTCTAACTTCGTTTGTTCTAATTGCCTGTGACAAATGGTTCATAAACTGGCTCAGTGAAGCAGTTGGTCTTGGGAGCTGAGCGTACGATAGGTAGTCCAGAGACAAAAAACCTGTGGTTGTCCTGAGCATCTCTGCGTGAAGTGTCGTGCTTCAGTTAAGTGTCTGCCCTAGGCACTGCTCCTGTCTCTCGAGGCTTGTTCACTGGGTATGAATCCACAGACCTGGCAAGAGGATGGCTTGTAACGCTGGGCATTCTGCCGGTGCGCCCGGGTCTGAGGATGTGCCTGTTCTGTGATACCTCCTCTACGCAGGCAGTACTGCAAAACCAACAGTGACAAAGCGCCTTCCACGTTAGATCAGCCAGTGGGCCGGACAGCTGCGTGTGAGATGAGATTTGAGTGTTCCTGCTTGTAATTAACCACTTCCCTTTAATTTGCCAGCACTGTGTTTCTGACTTGTTGTCCGAGTCTTTGTGGATTAGAGGTTGATTTTATTTACTTGTGGCCGTTAATACACGGAGAACTGTAGCCAAAGGTAACTTTTACACTTTGAGCTTGTTTATGGTAGGTTACAGCAAAAGGTGTCATGAATGCAGTTGGGTGGATTTTAGCTGCTCCGGTTTGGGTTCTGCACAGGACTGCCTGAGGAACGCTTATCTTGTTCAGTTGAATCTTCTGTGCTCTTGGATAAAGATTGGAATTGGTTAAAATACACAAAATATTAAATTGTAAAGCATCACTTAATTTAATTTTAATTTTTTCAGCAAGGTTCTGCTTTAAAGAAAAGTTGAAAAAAAGTTGGTCACCAATTCACTTCCTCCACCATGCTTATAGAATTGTCATTCATTTGTTTTTTAAGAACAGCTTGAGGAAGATAGCTCCTCGCGGTTTGTTTTCTCAGTCCCTTAAAGGGATAGAAGCCACTAACTGTGGAAAACAGTGTTTTCTATTTAATTTTTTTTTTTTTAACTGAGAAGTCACTATTTTAATGTTTGTACTACCTTAAGCTGCTTAATGGCATTTAAACACTAAATAATACTGAGCTCTTCTGGTCAGTCTTAACTGTGATTTTTATAAAGTGTCTTTTCTTCTGTATTAATTAAACAGGCTTATTCTAAACGTATGCAAACAAATAGCCCTACAGTAAAAGGGAAAAGAGAGTTATGAACAAAGGTGTGACAGTCACTGACTATCTTCAAGCTAAGTCTGTTTAAAAAGAGTCTTTTTAAAAAAAAGAAAAAAAAAAAAACAAAACTAAAAACCCACCAGCTTTTAAATGCTAGCTCTCCTGGTAGAACTGACATTCTTTGTGACTCTCAGTGAGTCACATCACCCTGATTTTTACGTGGTGCTAGGTGAGTTATGCCGCAGTAGCTGCGGAAGCTGTAACAAATCATTGTGTCTTGAAAGCATTCACTGGACAGACTTACCTCTCCTGGTGACAGAACTAGTTTTAAACAGCAGAGCCATCTGGGGCTAAGCAGACCCCTCACAAAGGCAGAGAGGTGTGCTGTAGGCTTTACCTCTCTAGGCTGTGCTCTAAGACTCGTGTGTGGATCTTCGTTAGCAATGTGAGCTCATGCTACCTAAGGCTACTATCAGCTGTCATGTTTTGTTGTGCATAGTTTAAAGGATGATGGGCAGGTGTGCTGTGTGTTAAAATGGTCTTGTAAAAGCTTAAAATTTCAGCTCAGTTCAGTAGGCTAACTATGAATTTTCCCTTTTACCTTTATTTCAGTTCTGTAATTCCCCTGTTCCTTTACCTCCAGTGCCCAAAGTTGATGTGTTTTTGACTGACTTGATCGTACAGCTGCTGTCTAACTTGGGGGTTTAATATGAAGAATTTTGCTGTTCTTCTAAAAAGAAGAGCTGTCTACAAATGACACTTCAGATTGATTGTTTCTGTATACTCTGAAACAGCCTAACAGCAACATAATACTGCATTCTCATCAATTAGACTGCTGTTAGTTAAGGCACATCTAGTTTGTCCTTATGAGCGTGCTTACGTCAAAATCTGTTTGGTCAGAGAGCATGTTAGTTAGCATTACAAAAATGAAGTCTTGTTCTCTTGATCTGAGCATGCTGTGTGCTGTCAACCAGCAGGCCACTGTGCCTGTTCTGTGTATTTAATAAAACCCAAAGCAAAATCCTGTGTTTGTGAGCTTCCGGAAACAGGATGTCCCTCTTAAAACTCTATTGCAAACGGAAGTTGCAAAACTTACTCTTCACAAGTCATCTCTCTCTGACTTGGAGAAAGCAGCACACATCTCTGTCAGGTAACTTTTATTTCTAGGGCTGGAACAAGTTCCTCGCCTTGCTCGAGCAGTCTGTCCACTATCTCTAAATAACTGCCTGCACTAGATAGATAACAAACAGCCTTCTAAACTGAAACTAACTTATTCTAGAGTTGCGGGTTTTGTTTTGAATGGGGAGGAGGATGGGAAGAATATGTCTGCATCTTGGAAACTTTCTGTAAAACAAAATGATTAAAATTGTTTTTACAGTGGACACCTCTGAGATTTTCCCTCTCCCAAATTAATTGTACTGTAGAGGTTAATAATGGGACTTCCTAAAGAATTTTGGGCACACAGAGATAACGGATGTTAAGATAGCACATGAAGGTGCAGAATGAATTGCTCAACTACATCTAACATAGTGGAGAATTTTTGAAGCTGACCTTGGAAGATTTTATTTAAAATATTTGAGGTTTCTAATTTAGTTTTCAGACTCCTGTCTGTAAGTACCATAAATGAGTTCTACCCTTTTTAAGTGGAAAAAGCTGGAATTCTTGCCCAATGACTCAAGGAATTAAACAAAGGGGAGCAGGTATAGAACACAGAAAAGTCTTGTCGTAAGTTGCTTTTCAGGTTATAATGTTTACTCATTCTTTATTGGCAATGTGGCAATAAGGAACTGAATTAAAATTAGTTTATACCTGTTTTATCACTGAAAAGCTAAAAGCTGATATTCAGCGTGTGCAAACAATGGATTTAGAACAGGAAAAGCTCTCGTTCACCCTAGCAGAGGGAGGGAAACGTGGGTTAACCTTGACTGTCTTCTAGATAACGCAACTGTGTTAATTACCCAGTGCTACAATTGTCAATATATATCACGCTTTAGGGTGCTGGCTGTCACTTGTTGGTGATGGGCTGCAGCTGTAGCAAGGATAGGTACAGGTTTCTGACTTTTGTTTCCAGCTACTTTGGTGCTGTAAAAGCTAAGAGGTGACCATGGATAGAGAACTGTTTGGGATACACTCAAAGATCCCAGATCTAGGAAGATGTAAACTTGTTTCATTGAACTTTGTTTTCCCATCAAGTTTAGGGCTCACTGCTTCTCCTGCAAGGACAGACTAATGCACACGCCCTTGCTCAAAGCACCATAGAACTGGGCACGCTTCCCCTAATGGCTTGCACCCCTCAGAGGTGGCGAGAAGGGGTATGTCTGGTGTGTGCATATGCTGGTACATCCTAACGTTAAAATACAAATGTGATGATGTGTTTGGCTGACACGTTACAGTTAGTGGAATGGCACTCAGTATGTTCACACATCTACCCTGTTCAATATTGCAGTGATCTACAACACCCAGCAAATTCTTGTTCCGTTCTGTGGCACTCATCTCTTCAGGACTGTAATATCACAGCTGGAGTTATAGCGTATGCATTGCCTGTGCTATAGGATCAGGCACACTTTCCTGCCACAATAACTAGAAAATGTTCTTATGTTTTGTTAGAATTCACTTGCTTGTATGAAATTTAAATTTCCTGGCAGAGGCCATGATTGACTTTTTTCTTCCCTAAATTGATTACCATCCATTTACAAATTAGTGGTTTAGCTGCAACAAAGGCTTAGTATTATAATTCTTGCCTTGAAGACTCATGCAGGTATATACATAAATATAAAATCTAACTTCTGTAATTGTTACTGGTACCTTTGCTTATCTTGTAGCTTCCCACTTACTGAAAGATGTCAGCAATTGGAGTAGTGTCCTCCTGTTCCTGTCTCCGTCCTAGTGTATGGCTGCTGAAACCAGAAATGCAGAAGATGAGCTCCTTGGGCTTACATACAGCAGCCAGGTGTGCTGCCAAGGATTATTATGAAGTACTTGTACTGGGTGGAGGCACTGGTGGAATCGCCATGAGTGCTCGGATGAAGAGGAAAGTGGGGGCAGGAAACGTGGCTGTTGTTGAGCCAAGTAAGGTAAATCTTCCTCAGATGTAAAGCATCAAAAAGAATAAGCATTACATATGTGACCACATTGGTCTGATTCTCATCACTCTCCAACCCCACATGTTTTTAACTGTGGAGAAATTTGTGCGTGAAATTTGTTGCTCTGTGATAAATACACATGCATCCCTCCAGCTTTGTCATGCAAACCTCTTTGTTTTTTGTACAGCTTCCTTTGTTAAGAATAATACAATGTTAAGAGCACGTTGCTGCCTGTTTGGAGTGATATGCCTTCATCCTGAAGTCCCTTTAAAGAGTTCTTAAATGTCCATTTGAACATTTCTTTCAGACTCATTACTATCAGCCGCTGTGGACCCTGGTTGGCGGTGGTGCAAAGCAGCTGGCAACTTCTGCGCGTCCAACAGGAAGCGTAATGCCTAAAGGTGTTGAGTGGATCAAATCTCGAGTTACAGCGTTGGATCCAGAGAAGAACTGCGTCTGGCTGGAGAATGATACCAAGGTAATAATGTTTTTTTTTTAAAAAAAAAAAAAAAAGTTGTTATTAGTTTCTTATTCTATGTCATGAGTTGTCTGTCTACCTCCTGCAGATCCCCCTGGAACTGCCTATTGAGCAAGACCTTCCTCCAGCATCTAGGAGGCCAGGAAATTCCACTTAGTCTCATGAGAAGTACTTGATCCGAAAATCTGTTTCTAATAAAAATTGTTGTAGATAATTAGGTTAGAATAATATCAACTTAAAATATCGTTATCATTAGTCTTTTCCCTGTTTATAATGAACTGAACACGAAAGAAAATATTTTGCTCCTAATACTTGGTTTTGTGCGTAGCAAAGGCTGTGTGTATAACTCGTAATGCAGTTAGCATTTTAACTATAAACTATTCTTAATCATGTAACTAAGGCTTCCTGTATCTCCTTCTCTTACAACTCTGTTGCTCTCAAATAATTTAAATTTGCTTTGAGGTAATGTTTTGGTTTTTTTGGTCTAAAATATTTTTTTCCCCTCCCTTACACAACAGGTATCTTACAAGTATCTGATAATTGCCCTTGGGATTAGTCTGCATTACGAAAAGGTATTTGTTGCACAGTTATAATGTTTTCAGTAGTTCTAATGGCATCACGTACCCTTATGATTCAGTAAAGTAAATGGCTTTTCAGTACGCTTTTTTTTTTTACTGCAAGATATTGAACACTAACACGAATTAAAGAGCCAGAAGACAGCCTAATGACTTTACTCCTTCCACAGATCTCTATGTAATAACCCAAATTACCCTTGGGAAAGTCTTTTAAGAGAGCTTTCTTGCATCTCTATGGCAATATTAGCAGACGCAGCAGCAAGTTAAATCTAGAACTTAAAGGCAATCTGTAATAAAGAGATAATAAGGTGTGCTGACTGTAGTCTGAAGCATCTCCAATGTAAACATCAGTGAAAAACACACAGCAGTTAGTAAAATCTGCCCTGCCAAATTAATTTGGCCCTCTTTCACCTTTCTTAAAGGATGTACTTCAGAAGGAACCAGCTGAGTTGCCACGCTTGTGTTTAAATAGGCCCTGGGGCCCTTCCCATCTGTGAGGTTTCCTGTGCACTTTATAGAGTGGCACTCAGAGGAAAATGTTAATATCACTGTATGGCGCAAGAATGGCTGTAGCGCTATGTAGGAGGAGGAGAACACAAAGACGTTTGAGCGATTTGACTCCAGTGGTTTTAACCTGACGTGAATATGATGTAGTACCTGATAATATATTTGGGAGTTATTCAAAGAGATACTCAGGGCATTCATAAAGCAAGAACTAGCCTTAGTTAACTATAGTCACATCAGATAAATGCTGGTGATGAGGTCAGTGGAATGAGGAATTGCATTGTGTTCAGTGATCCTCTCAGTCTTCCTATGTCTGCAGGACAACCCGAGAAAACTAAATTCACTATTCAGTAGTAGAAGCCACATAATACAGTTAATCACTATTACTCTGTAGTGAATAAAATTCATAGTAACAGATTTACATGGCTTTAAAACAAAAAGTGGCCAGTTTAAAAAGAGGGATGGTTTCTCTTATCCATCTTCACCAACAACATACTTCCTGGTGTAGACTGTTAACGTCCCAGACACGTTTTGCATGTAACATGACTCGGTTTTCTCACTGAATTTCTGTAGCCCATTATTTTGAAATGTGGACAACAGCCTTTCTCACAAGGAGATGCTCTGGTGTAGTATGAGTAGTAGGGAGATGATTGAGTTAAAACAAAATAATTATCTGCAGCTGGCCACTGAAGAGTTTCATTCACCTTCATTCACCTTATAAATGTTCATAATGCCTCCCTCCCCCCCCTCATTATTTGTACTTATGGTGATGTGGTAGTGACTTTATTTATTCTTACCCTGAATTTCACGCGCTAGTCTGCAAAAACTTGGTCTGGATCTGCACTGAACACTTATGCTACAAATGTTGCAGACCAGAGTAATTTCAGTAAATGTTACATCTACTAAATCATCTAATGGAAGTATCTGATTGCTAGGCTTATTTAAAAAAATGCCAACTAAGAAGTATGTATGGGCTTTCTTTTTGCTAGAGGCTTCTTAACTAGCTGTTTCTCAAGTCTGCATTTAATATTTGACGATGGTGACAAAATTTTTGCCATCTATAGTTTAAACCTTGATTTTGTTTTCTTAGATCAAAGGCTTGCCTGAGGGTTTTCATCACCCTAAAATAGGTTCCAATTATTCAGTTCATACGGTAGAGAAAACATGGAAAGCTTTACAAGATTTCAAGGAAGGAAATGCTATCTTCACTTTTCCAAATACTCCGGTGAAATGTGCAGGGGCTCCTCAGAAGATCATGTATTTATCAGAGGCCTACTGGAGGAAAGTAAGTATTTTACTCTCTTTGCCAGTGCTTGTTCCCACAGTTGGAAGGAAGGCTTGTTCTAAGGGCTTCATATTATCTTTAAAACAAATTAAAACCACATGAGAGGAATGTGACTCACGATTATTAAATTAAAGTGACTGAGGTGCTTTGTCTATTATTAATGTAAAATAAATGAAGCCAACTGCATTGTACATAAATATTTAGCATATATTTAATACTGGAGAAACTTGTAGAATTCAGAATCCACAAGGAAATAACTGCTTACCGTGCTTCAGGGCAGCTATAGATACAACTGTTCGCAGCCCGATTTGTAACTTCACATGGCGCTCTAAAATAATGCTGGCTGGAATGAAGTAATTCGTGTTACTTTAAGTACTTAATACCTGTTACCATTTGCCTTGCTGCTAGTCTGAAAACTGGCTATCCAGGGGGGTCTTAGCCAGGCTGTGAAAGCAAGCTTCCTGGTAAACAAAAGACAACTTCAAATGGAAGTGTCAGGCTTCGTATGTGTTTAAGTTTCATGAGCTATCTACTGGGCGAGTATCTGAATACTGCATAGAACTGAAGGTTTCAGAAAGCTGTTTAATGCTAAGCTGCTACAAGTGCTTCACCTGTATACAGCAGTTCCTCAGTGAATTGCAGCCACCTCTTCTCACTAGCAATTTGCGAGTGGAGTGTCTTCAGCACCTCACACAGAAAGGGCAAAGATTATCTTTTCTAGCTTCTAACATGGTGTGAAATAGCTGTATCTCAAGAGTTCTAATGTTAATACTTTTCTTAATAACTAAACTGCATTAATAGTTGTATCAGCTTTTCAGTACTGCGGGATAGTTCTTTTGTCTCTGCTAGCTTGTCAGTTTCTTAATAGAAAATGCTAATTTGATCTCTCTGTGCAGACAGGAAAACGATCCAAAGCAAACATAATGTTCAACACTTCACTTGGTGTCATTTTTGGTGTTAAGAAGTATGCTGATGCATTGTCTGAAATAATAAAGGAGAGGAATATTACTGTTAACTACAAGCGCAACCTTGTAGAAGTTCGAGCAGACAAGCAGGAAGCTGTGTTTGAAAACTTGGACAAACCTGGAGTGACTGAAGTTCATCAGGTCAGGAGCTTTCAGACCTCTAGTTCAGTCCTATTGCTTTTCCTTGTATACTGTAACGTTACTGCCACGCTATAACAACATAACATCTGCTTTGTTGTATGCTGCCGTTACCTCCTCAGAGCACCACCTCTAACTCTAGCAGAAGATTAAAAAGTTTGAAACTACAGTGCAGAGAAGAAAAAAATATTTCATAAACCATGCGTGGAGCCCTGTATGCCTTGTTAGTATAACTTGGGAATGCATTCTATATATTTGTGTTTAAAAAAAACCCAAACAAACCAAGAAAAGCCTTTTCCACACTGCTCTTACAGCCTTATGTCAACACGTATGATTTGCTCTGATAAACTAGCCATCGAGTGCCTTTTCTTTCTGTCTAGTATGAGATGCTTCATGTCACACCCCCGATGGGGCCACCTGGTGTACTCATCAACAGTCCTGTCTCGGATGAAATTGGCTGGGTGGATGTAGACAAGGAAACTCTACAACATAAAAAGTATCCTAATGTATTTGGTATCGGAGACTGCACCAACCTTCCAACATCAAAAACTGCTGCAGCTGTAGGTAAAGTTGTATGCATGTGTTTGTGTGCGTAATGAAGAGTGTGGGAGTGACAGTAAGCTTTTTGTTTAGTTTGTTACTCCTGAAGTCTTGACTTCAATTATTTCCAGCTTTCAAAAAGACCCAAGTCTCCTGTAGCTACAGACTGTGCTCATGCCATTGACCCACAGTTCTCTTGTTCCAAATGCCTCACAGGTGAACTATATTTTCTGTGTTCACAGAATGGCATAAAATGGGTGTACTGCTCTTGCGTTCTGTCATCGTTCAGTAACAAAACTTTCTGCTCGATCTTAGCAGCTCATGTGTATGTGTCAGCTAACTAATAAGTCACTATTGAAGAACCACATGTTCTGTACTTGTAGCCACAGGGTTGAATATGAAAACATTTTGGGCATACGGTCCACAACTAAAAAAAAATGCAAATAAGAGGGCTTAAAAAAAAAAAGCTCTACAGTATGTTATTGGTGTAACTTGAAGAATGGTGTAGTCAACTATTCCAGCAAATGGGTCTAGAATACTTCCCTTACAGCACTCAAAATGAAACAAAACTTCATTGTGCCAGAATCGCAGTGTTTGGGAAGACTGAGCAAGTATAATGTAGCGTAGGAGAGTGGGCACAGGCTAAAAACATACAGCTCAAGTTTCATGAAGATTTAGCATGCTGGAAACAGAGAGGCCAAAGCATTATTCCAAATACTGTCTTTTCTTATCTGGGACTGTAAACTTCCCAAACTGAGTTGACATACATGTTCAATTAGAGCTAAATTGTTCAACAAAATGCCCAGCTAGTAGTGGTTACTCTAGTAAAGACAGTAATTGCTGTCTGAAGCAAGGCCTTAATATACTTTTTTTTTTTCCTTTTTCTTCTGTAGCTGCACAGTCTGGAGTGCTTGATAAAACTATTTCCCTGGTAATGAAGAACCAGTTGCCAACGAAAAAGGTACCTACAGCTCTGTCTTAGGGAGAAGTTATCTTGGATGTTTTCTCCATTCTTATGCAGGAAGTCTTGCAGCTGAACTGGGAGGCAGGAAAAGTTTTGTATCACCCATTGGGGTACTCAGTGGCTAAATACTGCATGTCAGAATAGTAATTTAGTTGCACAATTCATATTCTTGATACTGACACTGAAATATTATCTATTTAATTATTTGAATTCCTAGTTGTAAGTTGATAAGCTAGTCTGGGTTCTTCACCAATGCAAGTGACTTACTTAGAATAAAACTGTTGACTAGTATAATCCCAACTCCAAGAAAACTCTTGAAACTTTACCCATCTGTATGATGTTAAACTTGCGTCCCCTGTACAGAGATTTTTTTAAGGAGTTAAATTGAAGGTTTTGTACTACAGATGTTAAGACTAAAACTATGTTCAAGTTTCTCTTTGAGACTTGGCTTTCATTTTACATATGGCTTCTGAATGAATATTCCTTGGGTACTGACCTGAACATCATCA
>JAAGAY010001560.1:0-13044 GCA_011801015.1 Ardeotis arabs
ACCCCCGGTACCGGTGGCCCCCAGCCCCGCTCCGTCGCCGCTCAACTTTGCCAACTTGTGGGCATGGTCCCCCCTTTCTCCCCCCATGTGAAGAGAGAATTTGCCCCCCAGTCCCCGGTTTCCCCCCTCCCCGCCCCGGTGGCGGGGGGAGCGGGGCCGCCCAGAGCCGTTTTGCAGCCGGGCTGGTGCAACGCCGCCCCCGGCGGCCCCTCTACTGGTATTACTGACGGTGAAGTGGGGGGGAGGGAGGGGGGAATCGCAGCACTGGGGGCTGAGCAGGCACGGCACCGCCCGGCGGGACCCGCTCCCCCCTTTACCGAGCCCTTCTAGCCATCCCCCAGCAGTGGGCTGTGAGCCGCTCCCTCTGTGTGATCCCCACCGTTGGGTGTGGGGGCACTGGGGATTGGAGGCTCTTCCCCTGCACTCCCGTTGCATCGTTTGGGGTGACCCCTCCAGCTCCCAAGTGGGTGTCGGGGGGACGCAGGGATGGTGGGTGTTGGTCCTTCCCAAGGAAAGCAGCCAACACCCAGCTCAGCTCCTTGGCTCTGCTGCCCATGGGGCATGGGCAGCCCCGCATCCTCGACGCCTTGTGGCTCTGCTGCCCCACAAACCAGGATTGGGGACCCATCGAGGCTTTGGGAGGGGGACACAGGACCCACTGGGTCTTGGGGTGCCCCGGTCCACTGTGGCCATGCTGACGGTGGGCGGCGTGCATGGGGTGGTGGTCCGGCCCCGGTAGGACACGGGTGGTGGGGCGCAGGCTGCTCGCAGGGCTCGGCCGAGCCGCAGGCAGCAGCCGTGCGGGGAGTTACATAAACTCCCCATCTGGCAGCCAAGCCCAGGCAGGGAAGGGTGCCATGGCCCCGCGCCCGCTGCTATTCCCGTCTTGCTCTGCTCCCACAGCGCTCTGGCTTGGGGGCGGGGGGTGTATGAGGGACCCTCTGCACGGCAGCAAGTGGGCTAAGGCCACGGCACCCCCATCTCCTGCCCTGTCAGGGGGCAGTGAGGCTGGAGGGGGGGATCTGTATCCCCAGTTGTGTCCTGGGAGCAGGGCCCTGGGCAGGGCAGGCTTCCCCCGAGGGAGGTGGGTGCTTACGGTGTCAGTTTAATGATTTCTAATGAGCAATTACCTCTAGTCAGTCCCCTAATTTCTGAATATCAATAAAGTTAATTAAACTCCGCATGTGCATTTCCCAGAGTGCCAGAGGTAGGGATGCCCCGGGAGGTGTCGAGCTCTTCCCAGGGCTGGCAGCCGTGGGGTCCCATCCACCCTGTGCCCCCTCATGTTTTGGGAGCTGCCCCTGGGGCTCCCCCACCCACTCTCCATCCCCTGTCAGGCAGAGCTCCCAGCCCACACCCCGATTTCTGTGCAGCACCACCACACTCATTGTCACCGTGCCTTGACTTGGCATAGACGGGCTGGTGCGTGGTGGGGATGTGTTGTGGGTCTGGGGGATGCGGGGACAGGCGTCCTGGACCCCTCACCCAGGTCAGGGGAGTTGTAGATGCCCCCTGGGCAGTGGCAACGCAGGGTCTCATCCCGTCTCTCTGTCACCCTGCACAGTGACCTGCAGGTCTGTCCCAGCTGTGGGGCAGCTCCAGCCCCGCTGCCCACAGGGGTTTGCCCCAGCAGAAAGGGGGGTCCTGGCCCCATGGCCCTGGTGCAGCCTTGGGGGGGTACAGTGCCAGGCACGGCTCAATCCACCCTGCCCCATCGTACCCCCTTTTCCCAGCTCTCCAAAGCCATGGCAGGCTTGGCTTTTTTTGGGGAGGGGTCACCTTCACTACGCTGAAGGGAACTCCTTGTAATTTGGGTAGCGGGAAGCAGCGTGGGTTGTAGCGGGGGGTGTGGGGCCCAGCTGTACCCCCATGATCTGTGCCGTGCCCATGGGGACGATGCGTTGGGTGGGACACGAGGTCCCTGGGGATGCGGGTGCTGGTCAGGGTCTCGGTGCAGTGAGGGGGCCAGGGAAGAAGGAAGCAAGCGTCTGCTACAGTAATTAACAGCACGCGTGCTCGTCCCCTGTGTGCCTCGGAGGAGTTCACCACCGCCACGCTGCCGTGCCGCCAGGCTGGGATTATCCGGATAATGCTCTTAAGCCGGAGGGCGGGAGGGCAGGGCTGTCCCGTGGGGGATGCATGGGCCGAACGCCCCACCATCCCCCCAGGAGCCTGGTCCTCACGGGGCCGGCAGTGGGTTGGCACCGGCGGGGACGGATTTGGCACACGGCTCTGCGCCGGGCAGGGCTGCCTGTCCTGGGCTTCGTGCAACCGGAGCAGTGGGATGGTGGGCAGAAAACGGGGTGCAAAGGAGCTGCCAGCCCTGGGACCAGTGCAGAGAAGTGGGGGGACCCCCTTGTGCTGCCAGTGGGACCCCCAGCCCAGCACGGGCCCCACCAAGGCTGCGGCTCCTGGTGTGCAGGGGTGGGGGCTGGGGCTGACCCCACCTGCTGGGACCCCCGCGAGCACAGGCAGACCCCGGGGGAGGCGGATGAAGTTGTGTCTCCAGTGGCTCTGGCAGGAGAGGATAATTTCGCCTCCGATCAATTCTTTAAATGCGCACAATTGAAAGATTGCCTTTGAAAGCTGCCTATAACCAGGGAGGTAATGGATTCCCTCCAGTCGCAGGCTGCATCCCTTCCTCCGGCTGCATCCCTTCCTCTAGCTGCCAGGGAGACGAGGCTGCCCAGGGCACCAACACCTCTCCCACCGCAGGCATCCTTGGGTGGGAGAAGGGGCTGCCCAGACCTGTCAGAGGCAGCCGGCGATGGCTCCATCCGCCTGGATCCCCCACCAACCTGCTCTGCGCTGAGGCCCAATGCCGCTCGTCACACCTTCCGAGGCCTTGGAGGGTCCCATCAGCCGGGGTTGGGGATGCGCTCGATCCCCATCCTGTGGCAGGAGCCAACCCGCACGCTCGCTGTGCTGGCAGGGGTTATGATATATATAATTTAAATGCAGTAACGAGCTGCGCTGAAGGGATCAAATATTAATCAGCAGCAAGAGCGTTGCTGTGACCCTGAGAAAATGGTGAGAGGGGGCTGAAATGCCAGATTGGCCAGGCGCTGGGTGATGCGCGGGGGCGATGCCCTGGCAGGGTGGGCTCCGGTGGTCCCCTGCTGCTGTGGGTGCCGGGGGAGTGGCAGCAGAGGGGGACACGTGGCCACGGCATCGGCCTTTGGTGGCTTCCAGAACCAGATTGGGGAGCACGGAGCTGGCACAGAGCCCTGCAGTGGGCTGGTACCCACACAGTGGGCACCCTGGGTGGGTGCTGCCCCACGGCAGGGGCTCCGTCACGGGGGATTTTGGCACGTGGCTGCAGGGCCAGGATGGGGAGTGGGGATGTGGCACCACGCGGCTCCAGCACTCAGGTCCAAAATAGCAGCAGACGTGCAATTTATCCCCGCCGCCGCTCAGGGAAATTGCTGTACAAATGCATTAGCTCCGCAGGGAGAGAGGGGGAAGCGGGATTTACACGGGCCGTGGGTGGCGAGGAGGGGATGGGGGCACCACTGGCACCCCACAGCACGCGCCGGGTGGGGAGGGAGGAAAATCAAGGGTATGGGCACGCCAGCACCCGCCGGGCTCTGCCCTCGCGCCCACCCGGTGTCGGCGATGCTCGGGGCTCGGCGTTTGAGATGTCAACCGGCACTCGGCCGCCGCCACCGCGATGCTCCAGGGAACTGGTTGCGGCGACATGTGACATGTGTCAGCGGGTAAATGACTGTTCAATTCAAGGAGAATCGCAAAACATACAAGGTCAAACGCTTCCCCGCCAGCGCCGCCATGAATATTAAAGCTGGGCTTCTCCGGCAGCCGCAGAGGCTGGCGGCTGCGCTTGCCGGCGGTGGCACTGGGACAGCCCCAGCTTGGCCATGGGTGTCTGGGCTCGCTGGTGGTGCTGGGGTGGGGGAGGCCACGGGGCGGCACGACGTGGGTGCCAAAGCGCCGGTTTGGGTGCCGGTGGGGTGCCCAGCTCGCCACACCGGCTGCCGGTGGGTTGGCTGCGCGGCAGGGAGCTGGCATGCGCCCATGCGTACACCCACCCGCCGTCTGCATGTGCCCACCCACCCACGCACTGCTCCTCGCGCCGATCAGCCCACCCGCTGCCCGCACCCACCTGTCCCTGCCTGCGCTCTTCCACCACCCACCCCTGACGCCGCCTGCGCTCTCAGGCTGCCCACCCAGCCCTGTTCCCTGCCTGCTCCTGCCCACGGGACCTTCGCGCCCGGAGGGACATGGGAGGGTGTCCTCCGTCCCCGCCATGGGGTCTGGGGGCCATGGGTGTGGGAGCGTGGCGCTGGCTGCCTGACAGCTCATTCATCACGGCTGCTGGGCATGGGGGCAATGCAAGATTGGATTTTAAATTGGAAAATAATCCTGGACTCCTGTGAGCCCCAACCTCTGCCTTTCCCCTGCTCTGCCCACCCTCCCTTGCCTGCCCGGGCTGCCGGCCCCATCCTCCAGACGAGGAAACTGAGGCACGGAGCGGCACGGTGCCACGGGGCCGTGATGCTGCTGGGGCAGCCAGGGCCCTGCCCTGTCCCCTCCGCCGCGCCGGGTGCTGCGTTATCGCTTTCCTGGTGGGCGGCATCGATCGGTGCTCCCCAGGAGGCCGCATGCCGCCTTATTTATTAATTTGCGACAGCTGGCGGCATTGATTCCTGCCGGGGGGGGCGGCCGCCCGCCGCAGCCGGATTAGTCTCTGGCATCTCCCTGGCTCCTGGCCGCCATTAATAGACTCCCGCCCGGCAAAGCCGATGCGAGGGATTAGGACCCCAGCCCTGGTGTGGCTGCAGGCGCGTGCCACGCATGCCCAGGGGCCCCGGCAGGACTTGACGGCCACTTTGCAAGGATCTGTGCCCACCCTGAGTCCTGGGGGTTCCTTGCTGGGTGCCAGGGCACAGAGGGGTGGGTGTTGCGTAGCTGGGTCCCGCGTCACCAGCTCCAGGTCAACTTGGGGACGAGGGAGGGACACAGCTGGGGCACGGTCACTGGAGATAAGCTGCTTAGAGACATCTGCGGAGGTGGAGGCTCTAATCCTGTGGTGCTCAAGGGGCATGGGTGGCAACATCTGGGCACCTGCTGCCTTCCCACGGTGCCCTGAGCGTCCTGCATCCCCCAAGGGCCAAGAGCATCCCCAGACCTGAGCATCCTCCAGTGCCGGGAGCATCCCGTGGTACCCAGAGCATCCGCCAGTGCTGAGAGCATCCCGTGGTACCCAGAGCATCCCAGGTGCTGGGAGCATCCCGTGGTACCCAGAGCATCCTCTCATGCCAGGAGCATCCCGCGGTAGCCAGAGCACCATGCAGAGCCCAGGAGAGCGCCCGGTGCCCAGGCACTGCCCAGCCCAGGGTGCCACAGCACTTGGATGGGACCTGCTGTCGGAGCCTTGCCGTGGGCTCCAGCCTCACTCGGCAGCTCCGATGGGGAACACCGTGCTCCCCAACACCCTGGGCAGACCAGACTGGAGGCAGGGGGCTTGGGTGGGCGTCTCTGCCCCAGCCTTCGCTGTGTGATGCGGCCGCAGCGGCACAGAGCCCAGCGTTGAGCGCTAATCTGCTATTAAAGCCTAAAAGAGATTTTGGCGCCCTTCAGTATAAACTCATTAACTTTTATGTTCTAATAAATGGATCCTATTAAAAAATAATTCTGGCCTTGCTGGGGGGCAAGCAAACCTTTTGGAGCCAATGTGGCCGGGTGCTTGCGTCCTCACGGGGCCCAGGGCACCGTCACCATCCCGGGGCAGTGGGGACACAGGGTGGGTGGTGGGGATGCCCAGTAGCACCCAGCAGCTCCCCCTACACTCACCCAAACTAATATCTGTTAGTAGTCCCTTAAAACTGGCAGTCGCAGAGTAATTAATCTTCGTGGGGCCCTGCTCTGCTATGGATCGGGATAATTACCCAGTAATTGGCAGTATCATGTCATCAGCGCCCGTGCACAGCACCACGCGGCGAGACGTGCCCACGTGTGATTGCGGCTTTGCGCCCCGCGCTGGGCTGTGGACAGATGGGCGCTGCCGTGGTGGGGAGCCGTGCCCCACAGGAGAGGGCACCACGCGGTGTCTGATCCAGTGGGGAGAGGTGCTGGGTGGCTCACTAGGGCTGATTAATTTTATTTTTTTTTTTTTCGGTCTAAAGGCTGGGCTGGGTATGTGGGGGATTTGCTCAGGGACTTGGCACTCACCACAGGAGTGGTGGGCACCCCTTAACATGATACAAGCTGCAGCTGGGCATTAATTAGCCAGGGCTTAATTGCCAGTGCTGCCCAGTGAAGGGTATGCCAGGGTGAGGCGTGGCAGGGTCCCGCCGCATGTGGTCGGTGCGCTTGTTTGCCGTCCCGGTTTTGGCGCAGAATTGGTGCGCAGAGAAGCATCAGCGTCAGGTGAGGCGTTGACCCGCGACGAAGCGTCGGTCCCCGGTGCAGCGCAGGTCTGTGGCGCCGCACCAGCATCGCTCTCTGGCACCGTGTTGGTCCCCAGTGCCACACCCATCCCTGGTGCAGCATCTGTCCGCATCCAAGGGCTGGTCCACTGGGCGCGGCATCGGTTCGTGATGAAGCATTGGTCCCCAGCGCTGCATCAGTCCGCGATGCAGCGTCGGTCCGTGGTGCATCACTGGTCCAGAATGAAGCATCGGTCCCTGGTGCAGCATTGGTCTGTGGGTCCCCAGCACCCCACACTCTCTCTTCCCTCCCCAGGCTTCAACGGGCTGGCGAGGAAAGCTGGGGAGAGTGCGGAGGCAGAAGTGGAGCCGACGGCGCTGCCCACACCGGCGGAGCGAGAGGCGGAGGCTCGCTTCGTGAGCACGGCGCCCACGCTGAAGCTCCTCAACCACCACCCGCTGCTGGAGGACCTGCTGCACGAAGCCTTCCTGAAGAAGGACTACCTGGGCCAGGCGCCCTTCCTGCCTGCTGACCCCGGCCCCCTCCTGCCCGCCGGCATCTTCCAGCCAGCCCCCGGCCCCCCGGCCCCCGAACCCTCGCCGCGCACCCCTGCCCTGCCCAGGGCCGCCTTCCCCACCGACCCGCTGACCACGCCGGCGGGGCGCCCAGGGCTGTGGGGGGAAGCGTGGGGGGCTGTACCGGGTGCCGACACCTCGTGGTCCCCCGCTGGGGTGCTGGAGTCGAGCTCCGCAGCCCCCAGCCAGGCGCCCATCACCCTTGGCACATCCCTGGGACCCTACACCGGGGCCACCGCGGTCACCAGGGATGAGGAGGGGACCACCACCACCTCCACCATCACCACCACCACCGTCACCACGCTGCAAGGGCCAGGTGAGTGCCGGGGAGGGAGCTGGGAGGAGTTGGGGTGAAGTGGGGCTGAACCAGGGTCTCCTCTGTCGCCAGCCCCCTGCAACCGGACGCTGGCAGGCCCCGAGGGCTGGCTGGTGTCCCCGGAGCCGGCCGCTGTCCCCTATGATGGCATCCTGGACTGCACCTACACCATCTCTGTCTATCCCGGCTACGGCGTGGAGCTCAAGGTGAGCCGGGCGCCACGGGTGGGATTGGGTGCCTGTCCCCCTGTCCCCGAGCCAGGAGAGCTGGCTCAGGGCATCGCCCGCCCTTGGGCCATGGGGCAGGGATGCGGGCGCAGGGGCAGGCAGGATGCCCTGTGCCCACCGGCTGCTGCAGCTGGCACCCGTGACGGAAGAAGCGACGCGGGATTAAATTACGGGAGGACGGATGGAGAAGGCGCGACGCCGTGGTGCCAAGCCAGGAAAACCCGGCGCCCATCTGCCAGCAGCAGAGGCTGGCGGCAGCTCCCGCCGCGCCAATGCCGCGTGCTGCTCCCGTCAGTGGCACACGGCCGTGTGTCCCCACCTCTGCCCAGCACCCCGGCTGCCGCGGGGAAGTGCCATGGCGTGCCGAAAGCTGGCAGCGACCAGGAAGCGGTATCACCGCCGTCAGCCCCCGCTCCTCCTCCTCACGCAGCGACGCTCGCCAGTGATGCCACCACTTATCACCGCGCAGCACCGCTTAATTAACACCATTAATAGCAAATTGCTCCGGAGTGCTGGAGCGCACGCCTGGCTGTCGGCGGGGCTGTCGGCATGGGCCCGGCTGTGCCGCGGCGTTCCGCTCTCGGCACCACAGGATGATTTATGGCACTGCTAACCGGGTTTGAAAGGCGCTGCCCTGCGCGGACAAGCTCCAGCGCGCTATCGACCGCGGGCGAGCAGCCCAGGGTGGCGGAGCAGTGCCGGGGTGGTGATGCCTGGCCATCCCTCGCAGGTACAGAACATCAGCCTGGCAGAGGGGGAGACGCTGACGGTGGAGAGCGCGGGGGGCCTGGAGCCCACCCTCCTGGCCAACGAGTCCTTCCTGCTGCGGGGCCAGGTCATCCGCAGCCCTGCCAACCTCCTCACCCTCCGCTTCCAGAGCCCCCAGCCCCCCAGCCCCGGCTCCTACTGCTTCCGCTACCAAGGTACGGGGCAGCGCTCGCCGTGGGTGAGGATGCCCGGTACCCTCCCAGGCATTCCCCCGCCAGCACGGCGCTAATTCGGAGCGTGGCAATGCACCGTAGAGTTTGTCTGCGTGGCTGGCGGGTTAAGCGGGCACGGATTGGGCAAAGAGCATTAATGGAGAGTTAATTGGCGCAAGCAATTACGGGCTCATTTCGCATCGTTACCGGTGGCCATGAGCACCGAGTCACCCAGCCCCACAGCACCGAGTGGGCTGGGGAGGTGGGTGCTGGGTGAGGGGTGGGCTGGGGTCCCGGAGGGGTCTGTGTGTGTCACCCCGTCCCGGTAACACTGCCACCTGCCCCCAGCCTACCTGCTGAGCTGCCCCTTCCCAGCACGGCCGGCTTTCGGGGAGGTCTCGGTCAGCAGCCTGCACCCCGGCGGGGATGCCCGCTTCCGCTGTGCCACCGGCTACCAGCTGCAAGGTGCCCGCCGGCTCACCTGCCGCAACGCCACCCGTCCCTTCTGGAGCGCACACGAGCCCCTCTGCCTTGGTAAGCACCAGCACCAGGGGGGATGCGGCACGGCCGGCATGGCGCAGCTGAGTCCACTGATGGTCCCTCTCCCGCAGCGGCGTGCGGTGGGGTGGTCCGGAACGCCACGGTGGGACGCATCGTCTCGCCTGGCTTTCCCGGAAACTACAGCAACAACCTGACATGCCACTGGCTGCTGGAGGCGCCCGCCGGCCACCGCCTTCACCTCCACTTCGAGAAGGTCTCGCTGGCAGAGGACGATGACAGGTTTGGCACAGGGACAGGGGGGAAAAGGTGGGGGGCACCCTGGGACAGCCCCACACCAGGCACAGGGCCATGTGGATGGGGGCTGTTGGCCACATCCAAGGATGAGTGCTGTTGGCTGTATCCACGTATAGGTGCTGTTGGCCATGCCTACAGATGGGTCCCATTGGTCATATTCAAGGATGGGTGTCGTTGGCAATATCCAAGGATAGGTGCTGTTGGTTGGCCATGTTCAAGGATGGGTGTCATTGGCGGTGCCCAAGTATGGGCACTGTTGGCCATTGGCTACGATCAAGCATAGGTGCTGTTGGCCATGGTCAAGGAAGATAATTTTGGCCAGGCCCAAGGATGGGTGCCATTCATCATGTTCAAGGACGGGTGCTGTTGGCCATGGCTGGGACTGCATAGCATTACCCGTGCCCGAGGATGCTGTTGGCTATGGCTGACACAGCACTTTGCCCCTGTCGTGCCTTGGCAGGCTCATCATCCGCAACGGCAACAACGTGGAGGCACCGCCGGTGTATGACTCCTACGAGGTGGAGTACCTGCCCATCGAGGGGCTGCTCAGCACCGGGCGCCACTTCTTCGTGGAGCTCACCACCGACAGCAGCGGGGCCGCGGCGGGCATGGCGCTGCGCTATGAGGGTACAGGGCTGGGGCACAGGGGGGTACTCGGGCATCCCTGCTCCAGCCTGGCCCCTGCAGACCTTCACCCCTGTGCCCACAGCCTTCGAGCAGGGACATTGCTATGAGCCCTTTGTCAAGTATGGGAATTTCACGGCCAGCGACCCTCGGTACCCTGTGGGCACCACGGTGGAGTTCAGCTGTGACCCTGGCTACACACTGGAGCAAGGCTCCACCATCATCGAGTGTGTCGACCCCAGCGACCCGCAGTGGAACGAGACAGAGCCGGCGTGCCGCGGTGGGCACTGGAGACGGGAGCGCTGGGTGGGCTGGAGATGGGGATTCAGTGGGTGTGGGAATTGGGGGGTGCCGTGGGTGCTGGAGTTGGGGACAGGCCGTGATAGATGCTGGAGCCACCGTGACATGGTGTATGCTGGAACCGGAGCCAGCAGGGCTGGCGGGTGCTGGAACTGGGACACCAAAATGGGCACTGGAGCTGGGGGCTGCGGTGGGTGCTGGAGCTGGGGGGCTGTGCTGGGTGCCAGGCACTGGGTGGGGGATGCTGGTGGGTGCCTCTGTGGCGGTGCCGAGCCCGGCATGTGCCCGCAGCGGTGTGCAGCGGGGAGCTGACGGACGTGGCCGGCGTGGTGCTGTCACCCAACTGGCCGGAGGCATACGGCAAGGGCCAGGACTGCATCTGGGGGCTGCACGTGGAGGAGGACAAGCGCATCATGCTGGACGTCCGCGTGTGAGTGTGGGGGCAACTGGACATGAGGGGACAGGGAGGGATCCGTGCGTCTCCTGCCTTCACGGTCCCACCACCCCAGGCTGCGGCTGGGCGCAGGGGACATGCTGACCTTCTATGACGGGGACGACCTGACGGCGCGCATCCTGGGCCAGTACACGGGCGCCCGCGGCCGCTTCAAGCTCTACGCCTCCACCGCTGACGTCACCGTCCAGTTCCAGTCTGACCCCGGCGCCGGTGCCTTTGCCTATCGGCAAGGCTTCGTCATCCACTTCTCCGGTGAGCCCCACAGCGGGATGGCGTCCCCGGCATCCCCAGTGTCCCCGCTGCCCCACTCACCCTGCTGCCCCCGCAGAGGTCCCCCGTAACGACACTTGCCCCGAGCTGCCAGACATCGCCAATGGCTGGAAGACGTCCTCGCAGCCGGAGCTGCTCCACGGCACCGTGGTCACCTACCATTGCTACCCCGGTTTCCAGCTGACTGGCACCGACCTCCTGATGTGCCACTGGGACCTGACATGGAGTGGTGACCTCCCTTCCTGCGAGCGGGGTGAGCAGCACCCACCAGCATCCCCCTCACCCCACGGCACGTCTTTGGCAGCTGCCATCACCGCTGGTCCCTCCTGCCCGCAGTGACCTCGTGCCGGGACCCCGGGGATGCCGAGCACAGCCGCAGGGTGGTCTCCAGCCCTAAATTCCCGGTGGGAGCCACTGTGCAGTACATCTGCGACAAAGGCTACGTGCTGGCGGGTGCTGGGACCCTCACCTGCCACGACCGTGCCGTGGGGGGACCCAAGTGGAGCGATCGTCTCCCCAAGTGCACCCGTGAGTCGGGTACCCCCTCCTTGGGTGCGTCCGTTGAACGGGCAGTGGGTGCTGATGCCACTGTGCCCCTGACCCACAGCGGAGACCTACGAGCCTTGCCACAACCCCGGCGTGCCGGCGGGCGGGCGGCAGAGCCCCGAGCGGCGGCTGTACCCGGCGGGAGCCACCTTACGCTTCTCCTGCACCGCCGGCCGGGTGCTGCTGGGCGAGGGCAACCTGCGCTGCCTGCCCGGCCACCCCTCGCACTGGAGCGGCTCACCCCCCATCTGCAAAGCGGGTGAGAGGACCCCTCCCCAACCCCGGCACCCCGCCGGCACCGCTTGGCACCCCGCTTCTCGCTGCTGATGCTGGCTTCTTTCTTCCATCCCCTGCAGCCTCCTATGATGAGTTTTACAGCAATCGTAACCTGGACGGTAAGGGCAACGAGGGTTTGTGGGGGTGGCCTGGGGTGTTGAAGTGCAGACAGGCACCTGGGGGTGCAGTCGATGTGGGGTGCCCTCTCAGTGAGCCCCCAACTCTCCTGGGCAGCCGTGGCCAAGGCCATGCCCTCGGGACCGGCGCTGGAAGGCACCAACGTCGCCATCGCTGTCTTCCTGCCCGTGCTGGTGGTGGCCCTGCTCGTTGGGGGGATTTACCTCTACTTCTCCAAGTGAGTGGGTGAGCGGTCCCCGTCCCCCGGTGGGGTCCCCACGGTCCCCCCGCTGCCCGCCCCAGCTGCTCTCTCCCCACAGGCTCCAGGGGAAGCCAGCCCTGCAGCTGCCCCTCGCCGGCTCCCACCCCTATGACCACATCACCGTGGAATCGGCTTTCGACAACCCCACCTATGAGACAGGAGTAAGTACTGGCCCCCGTGCCCACCCCCCCGGTTGGGGCTGGGCATCCCGGGACCCTGCATCACATGGGCCGTGTGCCAGGGGCTGGGTGTGGGATGGGGACATTCATCCAGGGACCATTCACAGGGTGGGACATCCATCCAGGGACCATGCATTAGATAGGACATCCATCTGGGGATGGGACATCCATCTAGGACCACACATCAGCTGGGACATCCATCCAGGGACCACACATGGGATGGGATGTCCATCCAGGGACTATGCACAATCTGGGACAACCATCCAGGGATCACACATGAGTCGGGACGTCCATTTAGGGACCACACATCATCTGGGACAACCATCCAGAAACCGCACATGGGATGGGACATCCATCCAGGGACGACGTATGGGTTGGGATGTCCATCTCCTGGGCCCTGTGTGACCCAGGATGTGCCCCCAGGGCCCTAATGGGGTGGGAGATGCCCGGTCCCTGTCCCGAGCACCCCGTCCCATCACCGAGTGTCCAACCCCTCGCAGTCTGTTTTCTTTGCAGGAGACGAGGGAATATGAGGTGTCCATCTAGGCGTGGGCAGCGTGGAGTTGGGCGCCGCAGTCACCCCTCCCGGGCCCCCCCCCGTGCCCGCCAGCCCCTGCCACGGGCCGGGCACACCTCTCCCAAGGAGACTCAAGCCAAGCGCTCGATGGGACCCACCTGGGCGCCGGCCACCCCCAACCCACCCGGACCCCCCGTGGGCTCTGCCTGAGCCCCGCTATCACCCAGCCCCCCGCCACGGGCCCACGGGGTGCTGAGCCAGCGGGAGTCCCCGGGCCCC
>JAAGAY010001561.1:0-20443 GCA_011801015.1 Ardeotis arabs
AGCAACCTGATCTAGTCAGGGATGTCCCTGCTCCTTGCAGGGGGGTTGGACTAGATGACCTTTGAAGGTCCCTTCCAACCCTAACCATTCTATGATCCTATGATTCTATGATATTTACATTGCTTCTGTCAGGATTAAAGCAGGCAAAAGTAGTAGGTGGGAAACCCAGCTCCTCACATGTCTTGAATATACCACAGTGAAAACTGAGAAGACAAGGGCTTGACTTCATTTACCACTGCATCACCCCTTAGACTTAGGAAGATGGCTCAGGCAAAGCTGAAAGCAATATTCAGTCCATAATCATGTGAGATATTTAAGAGAAAAAGCAGATGCTTAGTAAGATTTTAAATTACTCATTGGAGGAAACCTTAAGCAAAAGACAATATACACAAGCACATTAAACAGGACAGCATCATGATTTTTCCTATTCCATTTTTAATGTACAAGCAAGAAACTAAAGAGAAAAAAAATCCTTAAACTATTATAATAATGCAGCTCCTGTCCACATCATAGGAAAACCAGCTGGAAAAAGACAGATAATTCACCTCCATTTTCATTTGACAAGATCAGATTAATTGTGATGGTGTGCAGCTTTGGGTCACAGGAGTAAAATCTACACTGTTTATTCTCCATGGTCAGCATTGATTTACCTTCACTTGAACTGAGAGGTTATTTAAGCAGTAATTTCAGCTTCCTGCAACTCAGAAGCAATAAATGGATTCTCTCATGTATTTGAGACATTTTTACTAAGCACATTTATAGGGAGACAACTGTTGATTATACTCCAAAGGCATCAGAAATAATAATTATGATAACAAAATGTCACAAGAAAAGCATGCCTTCTAATGGCTTTCTAGCATGCCTGCTACTTGTTTCTCTTTCATCTCCCTGACACACTCATAAATATCCCCCTTCCTCCTCTTCCTTCTTAGGGCTCCAGGCAGAGAGGTGGCAGGGTGGGGAGAAGGGAGTGAGAAGCAAGCAGCGAGCCTGTTTGTGACATCCCTGCTGACCGGGGTAACTGGCCCTTGTTACTCGTCAGTATGTGTTGAGCAGCTTCATGACTACGGGAAGTGCTGTTGTACAAAAGCATTGGGAGTTCATTCCTTTTTTCCTGTGGGACCGCTGGCCTGTCCTGAAGACCTTACATGCAGTACATTGCTTGGTTGTACTTTAAGTGGGCCCAGAAGCCCAGTCCAGACTTGAAGTCACTATTTTTCCCTGCTTTCAAGGGTACAGCCGGGACCACAGCCTAGTCCTGTGCGTCAATGTACCCAAGTCCATGACAGGTGGCTGGAGACCACTGTTACCCTGCCAGTTGCTTTGTGGTTCATGCAACCTGCTTTCTGCCAGTCCCATTGTCAGGGGACTCAGGAGGGCTCATCTATATGGTCCATGAGGGTGCAGCAAGGAGACATCAGCACCAACAATTCCTATCCAAGCAAAAGGGAGATGGTTTAGTGGTGGACTTGGTAGTGTCAGGTTAATGGTTGTACTCAACAGTCTTAAGGGTTTTTTCCTAGATGATTCTATGATACTATAATACAGCCCAAGCCACAAGGAGCAACCCTTATGCAGGCAGGCACAGACCCTTGCTAGCTGGGCTGCACCACTTCCACAACCTAACCTCCTGGAGACACTTTGAGCTACATGGATGTAGGGAGCTCAAATAAATGCTGGCTCTAAGAGAAGAAAAGAGACTCTTCACTCCACTGTGGACTGTATGCACGCCCCATTACCATCATCAGGCATGAGACAACAATGTCTGAGCATTGCACAAGTGTAGGATCTCTTTTCACCTATTCCCTCTCATCCAAAAATTATGCCTTTCACCAGAAAAGTAAAAATGTGCCTCATGTAGCTGAGACAGGGCTGTGAAAATTGAGAGTTGCCACTCCATCCCCAGCATTGGGACTACGCACCACTCTGCTAAAGGAGGAGGTGCAGCTGACTGATTCTTACTTCCTCAGCGCATCCATTCCCAAGCAAAGCATCCCTTGCTCATACTGTGCTAGGACTAGTCCCTTGGCTGAATAAAACACTGCAGGCTGCAGAGCTGTCATTTTGGCACTGCTTACCAGCACTAAATTCAATTTTGAAAAGGAAAAAAATAAAAGGGAAGAACATATCTGTTGGTTCTTGGCATTAATCAGTGAAAAATACTTCACTTTAGTGGCACCAAATGAACGTAAAGGTAATTGAAATGCAGTTGCCAGTAGGTCGATCACCTCAGACTCAATAGCAGTATAGTCTTTGTGTCAATTTAAGAATTATTTGGATTTTTCTCAGGATTTCTTCATACATATAATTACATTTGCATATAGGACCCCCATAATATGCCAAGCCAACAGCCCTAAAGACTACAGTCCTCTGTTTTTAAACAAAACAGATTCAATTCAGGAAACAAATGCTGCCCTCTCAGGGAGTCTCATCCTGTCCATCAGAGATGCAACTACTCTAGATTGTCGTATGGTTACTGATCAGCACTAGTACCAGTGCTAGAGTAGTTTGAGCAAAGATGTTTATCTCCATATCTGTATTTTACCACCTCTGGCCTTTAATCAGGAGCAACCAGCCTGTGGTTCTTGAGCCAAGACTCGCAAGCAATTCAAGTGCAGCTTAAATGTAGGATCTATCCTACAACAGAGGCATGCCAGTACAGGAGCTGCAGGTAATCCATATCCACAGCTGCGATGGGAAGTGGATCAAGCCATCCTCATGTCTGAGTTAGATCGGTCCCCTCGCACAATGGAGAAATAGGACTCCTGGTCAACATTTGTTAATCCCTGCCTGTAAACCTCTCCTAGTATTTCTCTCAGGCTTGGCTCTACGAAGCATGTGTTATCTGCGGACATTTGACTGGAGAAAGATGTTCACATGATTTTGTAGGATTAGGAAAATTGGACGCATCTATATCATAGGTAGGATTAAGTGGTCAGAAGTATTCCTAAAGAAGAAAGTCCCTTGGAGGCAAGGGAACTGCCCAATCATCCTAGCTTTTGTCCACAGTGTGCAAACTGCTCATACACAAGATGCTAGTGTTTCTTTCTGTGACTAAAGAGTCCACAAAGCACAGATCCCAGACACAGAGGCTCATGAATTGCAGGGATTTTTGCTGTGTCTGTCTTCATGTAGCCCAGCCTCTGATGAGCAGCAGTGCCAGTCTCACCCAGGTCGCTGGTTCCTCTCCTTCACGTACAAGTGTATGCAGCCTTTGGGGATTTGAACCAGCACAGCTCACCAGTTCACCTCCAGCCTCCTCTGAATCTGAGCTATGAGAGTGTTCTTGTTTTCATTCTTAATTCCTCAAACCCAACCTATTGTGCAGTTAGTTTGCTTTTGAGATTTCTTACTTGGCAGAATGAGAAAACTGGCTTGTTAAAACATCCAGATGAGGAGGGCTAACTGCACGGAGCATCTCCTGTGTCTGTAATTCAGGCACAGAACAGAAGGTGCAACTACAGGGCACAGCAGAGCATGCTGATTTTTCTGTCAGGAACAACTTAAGCTGGCTAATTTTAAGCACTTACTTCTGATCATGAAATGCCTGCAAACACACAAAGATTTTAGCACCTGCACTCATTATTCAGAATTATTTGATGAGCATTTTGTGCAAACATGTTTAACTTCACATGGATCATCCACAAATCATTTGGTGTGATCTCCATGCAAGAGTTCAACATTTGTAGACTGCCAAGGGACCTGTCAACCACATCGCTCTTTTCAGCCTTAATTTCTTCAGGCTGAAAAAGGGGAACCATTCCCAGGAAGAAGGATCAGAGGAGAAGACAAGCGTAAAAGATCACAGGACAATTTGCTTTTCCGTGAGATAAAGTATGTCCTCAGACTGTGAAGGCAGGGTTCAAATTTAGAAATATTTTCATCCCTTCCTGACTGAAGGATCAAAAAGGCATAAGCCTGATCGACAGGCTGTTTGGAAAACTTTGCCTCCTATTTTCTCCTCATGGTCTCAAAAAGTTAATTGCACTTACATACATGAGGGTGATCCTCTTTGCAGTTAACTATCTCTTTCTCCCTGCCTTTAACATCTAGTAACTGCTTTAGCACTGGGAGTCTGGCTAGAGCTATTAAATGGCCTGTAGTGTTGTGCAGTCTCCTTTGTAACACAGCTCCCGAGATGCACCCACTCTCCTCCTCTGTATTTGCCTGTTTTAATTTTGCTCTCCTGGAGCCAGAAAAGGAGGAAAGAGGAAAGAACCACCTGTGACAGACACCAGTGATATTGCTTGATAAAGGTGCTCCTACACCATAGTGATGGGTGAGAGAAACCTAGAGAAAATCAAATTTGACTGACAGCATCAGTGCTGGATCTCTCACCTGGGGTATTGGTGTTACAGCGCTAAAGGTCCCATCTCTAACACAATATTTCATATACCTGCCAAGCACACTGATTTGAATGTATTCATCTCCCACTTTCTGTCATCACATATCATGGTTCATCACAGTCACTGTTGCATTATTAATAATCCTTCATCTGTGTGTATTATGTATATGTCTGTAGCCCAGATGGAAAAGAGCTCCACCTGATCAACAGCAATCTCACTGGAGGGCACCATCTGGGGATTTGGGAAAAAATCACAAGAAGTCTACCCTGCTATGTCAGTTTGAGGAACAGTCCATTGCTAGTTAAAGTGTCCTCTCCAGCTGGCCATGCACAATACAGGTGAAAGATGAGGTGACAGGGAAGAGAATAAGGGTTTACACATTTAAATGGTACTTATCAGAAAGCTGTCCTGATAAGATCAGTACATGAAGAGTGTGCAGTTGAATGGGGATTTTACACCAAAACTCTGCAGAAAACCATACAGGTAACAGCTTTGCCTGGCCAAAGTGGTCACTAGGAGGACACCATGCAATGTTTTAGTGAGCTGAGAGCATTGTCAATAGGATGACATTATCCCATGATTTCTGACTGGTGACATGGGAAAACTTATGTCTGGTGGCAGAGCAGAGCAATAAAGAACTTCAGCTATTAGTCATGGCTGCTGTCGGGGGCGGGGGAAAAAAGGAAAAAAAGACTAGTCAGAAGACCACTGGCATGAAAAGAAATGTTAGGGGCACTGACAGGTAATCCCTACTTCAGAAAATACTGGGAAAGAGCATTAGGAGCTCTGTATTTCCCTTAACTCTGGAAATGGCTGCTGGTTCTCCAGGACACAGAGATGTGACCACTGATGTTTTCATTGAAGACTCCAGTTATAATAAACTTCTCTAATCCATGTTTTGCCAGAGGACAAGCTCTCCTTCAAACAACCATACATGTTCCATTACCATCTTCCTCTGAAGACAGAATTGCAAACAAAACTGAATCCCAGTTCCCAAAAGCGAAAGCCCAGCCCACATTTTACTCTGCATGAGGTATCTATGGCACATTAGAAGGCTGTAATTTTATCTTTAGGGCCCAGTTGTCGAAATAGCGAGTTCTTCATCCTTGGCAGAATCGCCCTGGGACTTATGTCACAGCAGATTTGCAGCTTTACCTGTCCTTTGTTCACTATTTTCGCAAGCAGATGGAGTTTCACGGCCAATGAATAATGAAACCACCTCTTTCCAAAGAACAAAACATGATTGTTGCTACCTTGCTTAAGAAAAGACAAGGCCAAGATGAGAGCTGAATCCATGCTTCAGTTCTGAGCCCAGATCTTAGTTACTCTGAGAGCACTCAAGAGCCATGTGCTAGGCTTGACACATATTTATTTCTTTGACAGAAGGCTCATCTTGTCAGGCTGACAATAATGTTTGATTCTCACAAGTGCTTCACAAACCAGCATGTATATCATTAACAACCCTCCCATCCATGCCATGTAGTATTTCCCATCCTGCGCCCACTCTTCCATCATGACTGACTCCTTGGCTGCAGAAACGCCACTCTGCTGCCTCCGTAGCCGCCATCTGCTTTGGCAGCATACTGCAGTGTGAGGCTGGCAGTGGTGGAACTGAGCACCGGTGTCCCTAGTGTTGTTGCAACACCCTGTCCCTGCTGCATCAGAGGAAAGGCAAGAGAAGAGTCACTGGATAAATAACGGTGCCCAAGCTGACTGTGGACTCTGACAAATAAGCTCTGCCTAGTGGAGTGTATCAGGTTAAAGAAGTGCTGTCCCTTGCCACCCTCCTCACCCTTCTGCTGGAGCTGACAACCCTGAGGACAGGATGTACCAATTCATGGCTTAGGGCAGCTGTGAAGGTGAGTTTTTGTTAAGATCCCATCCCAGTAATCAGAGAAGGTCATGTTCCCTTCAAATGCCTCCACAGCAAAGCAGAAACCCCTGGCAGGAGAGTGGTGCACGGGGGTGGGCATGTTTAAACGCACCCCCACCTCCTGCCATGCTCTGACAAGGAGATTTCCATCCTGCCTCAGAAGTAGGATTTCTGAGGTTTTGCCCCAAACCTACGATTCACTATCTGTCCGTTTTGCCTTGCCTCAGGTAGCCACAAATGTTGTAAAGGGTTGTGAAATTAGTCCATCCTCTTTAAAACTTGGCCATAGCCTTTGCCTCCATGACCTGAGGGAGAGGGACAATAAACTCCATGGATAAACTACATGTAGCATTTTTAAAAGAAAAAAGATTTCTTTTTATCAGCTCTAAAGCTGCTGCCCTTTAATTTCAGTGAGTGACCCCTTGTTCCCATGTTGCGGGACAGAGTTTTAAAAAAAAAGGAAGAAAGAAAAGAAAGGAAGGAGCAATCCATTTCACTTTCCATCTTTAATCATCTGACATGTCTCCCTCTAACTAGTCATCATTTCTGGCTAAAGAGTCCCTGTGATCTCTCATCATCTATAAATTCAATGACATTTCTATCTTCATTGACCTTCTCTGGACCTTTCAATATCTCCTACATTTTTCTTCACCTGACAAACAACGATTTCTGACCCACAGCACACCATCGGCTCAATCCTTCCCGTCCTCTTCTGGAAGGGAGCCCACTGCATTATTCAGCCAGTCTCTGACTACTGCTTCCTTTCTGCTTATTTAAAAGTAGAGACTGGATTCCCTGTTTTCAAAGCAAAGTCCTTTACTTTAGGCAGATTGCTAGTGCAAGAACAAGTTGATAAAATCACTACATAAACCCCAGAAGAGCTCTTTCAAAGTGAGTTATCCCCTCATTCCTACTGCTAACATTTATGCAGAGCTGGAACCTGATGTTGCTGTTGACAAGTCTGGAGAGAACAACGGGAGCAGTTTTCATTGCTATGGCATCAACTGGCTTTGGAAGTTGCTCATAGTTTAGCTCTTTTGAGCTTATTCGCCCTTAAATGAAGCTGTAGTTTTTGGGTCAGGCACAATATGGGTCATAGAAAAAAATACAGTATCTGTTGCTAGCAGAGATTGTGAGTGGATTGCTTTGTGTATTCTCATGCCTCATTGTCCCTCTATGAAATAGTCAATGATGCTGTTGACCTGCTTTGAAAAAACATTGGTGGCTGCTAATGAAGAGCTCTAGGAAAAACCTGGCTGTTATCTCACTGGCTTCCCCTTAGACTGAGGGGCATATCTCCAGAACATTACATGTCCCCACCCTCATGGGACATGAAAGCAAAGACATGTTCTCCCTAGCCCTACCCCCTGCTATCTTACAGCATCTACTCCAAAGCATTGCCCAGGCCACTGATCTGTCTGAGAAGAACACATGAACCTTTGTAAGCCTGGCCTTCTCCCTCTTCTCCCCAGGCTTTGTTCAGCAACAAAAGATTTCATGTTGAAGACACTGTCAGCATCAGCTGTGGAGATGGCACCTACTGAAACAAATCGGCATCATTCGTATACCACAGCTGCTTTTGCAGGCTGTCTGCAAACTTGCTCAGTGCTGCAACACTAGACTTGCTCTTTCTTTTGAAATTTGCTGCAAAGCCCTGGCAGCAAGAGACTTATTTTTTTTCCATGAAACTTGAGATGCTGAAAAGCGGCTAGAGGCTTCTGCCAATTGTTCTCTTTCATCTCCTTGCTCAGGCTTCCCACTTTCCACAATTCTGCCACACTAACGCTCAAACTGCCCCAGCTTAACCAGTTTCTGCTGCCAGCACTCCACAGGAAAGGTCTCTGACAGTGCAGGGATGGGATGAAAAGAGAAAGTTCCTTTGCTATGCCTGACACTTGGAAAAGTGGCTGAAAGAGATTATTATCAAGTGTTGTGCTGGCAAAGGCCGGGAACAGTGACATCCTGGAAATCCAGTGCCATATCCTTTTCATTCTGTGAACCATTGACCTTGAGTAGAAAATAATCTGCTATTGGGCAACGTTATGATGGAGAACATGCAATGTGGGCACCTCTGCTGATATTTGCTTGTCTTTGTTTTACTATTTATATCTGTAATTGTCCTGGAGAGAGAAATTAATTACAGCCTGTTTCCCTATCCAGAGATTCTGTTCATCTTACAAACCCCTGAAAGCGCAACTCAGGCAGTTTCTGATTATCACTGAAAGCCTCAAACTGGAATACAAGCTTCTTAATTAATCTCTCTCTTTTTTTGAGTGATGATTTCGTGATGTTTATGAAAAAAAAAAAGAGACGAAGAAGAAGGCAGCAGTGAGAGAACAAGAGCAGAAAACAATTTTTTTTCCATTTAAAAGATAATTGCAGGAGAGAAGCTGGAGGTAGATGCTGGCAGGAGGTTTTAGGTATCATGTGTGGCATTTCTCCTTCTCTAGAACAATGACGGAAGTTGGACAATAAAAAGTGAGCATCTCATTTGCATGGTCCATGGTCCTTCACTTTCCCAAGGCTCTCAGAGTATTTTAGTCGATCTTCCACTTGCTCAAAAATCAGACATTTTTATCTAGATTTCCTAAGCAAACAGGATTCACACAACTATGTTCTTTGTGTAAAGGTGTTAATGCACATGTGTCTGTCCATTCAGTTGTCTGCCTTTCCTCTCTCACTCCCCTGAGCTCACTGTAAAATTTTAGCTGAATTTCACTGGCATGACAGCTATAAATGAAAGATCTTCATAAAAAAAGGAGAATGTCTGAGTAAAGGACAGAGTGCCTGTGTCCCAGATGACAGAAAGTCTGCAGGCTGAACTCACAGCTTATTAGACCCTAGACAGCCCACACAGATGAGAAGCTTTATAAATGCATCCTTTACAGAGTCCTAGTAGGTTTTCACCACCTCTTAGGTCTATCAGCAGTGTCCTCTCTGGGCACTAACTCCCCTCCATCTTTTCTGTCCTTAACAGGGAACAGGGATGGGGAAGGGGAAAATTGCCACTACTGCCCCCACCATGTTAATTTGCCCCTCTGGCTGCTTGGGCAGAGCAGAGGCTCAGTTTTGCCAGTTTCTCTTGTAATTATATAAATGGATGAAACTATCCTTTGCTTGCACCTTCCTCGAAACTGCCCTTAAGAGAGAGATTAATTATTTCCTTTGTGACTACTGCCCCACAGGTTACTTCCCTCTTACTAGGTTACTACTAATCTGCTAATCCACTGTCACTCACAAGGATGAGACCTTTGTCAAGGCCCAAGGACAGCGATGGAGAGCTCTCGTCAAGGGCCACTTATGGACTACACAGCCAGCACAGAGGCAGGAGAGCATCACCACCAAAACTTCAATACACCCATCTGGGAATGCGAGCAAAGGCAGCAGTCTTTGAATCCCACCTGATCATCAAGGTTGTAGAGGCGACACAGCAAAGGCAGGGACTCTCTCTGTCAGAGCAGTGCCAGCAGCCAGGGGAACCTGCTTAAGGCTGCTGGAGTGGCTAAGTAGGTTACTTTGAGCTGTATCACTGTCTCTTGCTGGAGGGTTCACCACTTGACTGCTTGCTTTGGAGGGGAAGCATGTGATGGAATGCATCCTAAGGGGTTCCTCTACAAAGCCCCTGCTCAGCGCTCAGATAAGCAGCTTGTATCTGAAGGCAGTGTTTATTTCTGAGTTAATTACTGTCCCTTAGAGTTATGGAGGGATTTAAGCAGTTCATTCTCAGAAGAAAGCGAGGAAGATTCTCTCCCCACGGTGATACATGTGGGAACCCTGAAGGAGGCTGAGTGCTTCCTATCATGCACTTGGCTGATCTTTAAGTCAGCGAGAGCTGTGCACCTACAGCTTAGGGAAATTCATCCTCCAGTTTTGGAAGGGAGGACCAAGATTTGTGTTAATTAAAGCAAGAAATGTAATTGTTTCTTTTAAGATAGTGTAGATAGGACCTCACAGGAGATCATGGCCTCACTGCAAGGTGGATTAGGAAGGAAACAAACAAACATGTTGGGAAGATCCGCTGGGAAAAGCAAAGATTGCTCACTATCACCATTTCCTAGCAAACTGTCTACAAAGTAGATCAAGAGACTCAGAGGCACGTCAGAAGAAACCAGATGCATTATAAGTATATATAAGTATTATAAGCCACCTCCTTAGTTGGTGGAAAACTCATTGGATCTGCATTTGTTACCTTGCTTTCCCATGGAAACGAGGCTAATAAAAAAGGCTAATAAAACCATAAAGTTACACTCCCCCTGCCTTCACAGAAGTGACTTCTGAACAGACTGATTGTGACACCAGCCAAGTTGGACAAAGAGGATCCCACACTGTTATCTCCCAACAAGTCAATGAACAAAAGTTGTCTGAGTGGTGCAGAGAAACTCTTGAAAAGCACAGCTGAAAAACAGCTTTCAAAAGTGAGCTCAGCTCTCACAGAGACGAGAGGATCCATAAGGAAGAGACATCTGAGGATACCGCAACCATAAGAAGACTTTGAGGTGGAACTTACCTCTCCACAAAGCACAGATCCCAAGGATACTGCACTGCGTTGCTGCTCGCACCTCCCGTTGCCTTGCCTCTTGTCCAGTTGCTTCTGTTCCCTGCCTCCTGGACACCCCTTTTTTGAGCACAGGGCCAAAGTCTCAGCATGCATCTGTCCATCCACCCTGCTGAACCAAGATAAAAACTGTTTGCATAAAAGAAGGGGAAAGAAAGAAGAGGAAGGGTAGGAGTCAGCTACTCAAGAAAACTAGATGAGACCCAGAAGGCCCAGTTGGAAACTACTGAAAAGGAACGAACATTGCATCGCATTGCAGCGAAACTGTACTCAGCTTTTCTCTCAGACATTTCTGACAGATGTGTTCAATACCCCGTGTCTCACTTCATTTGGCTCCCCTCTCATCTGTTAGCAAGGGATTTTGATTCTGTTTGTCTGCAAGCATGAGCAGACAAGCACCCTTTGGTGTTTGATGGTGTTCTTCACCCAACTCCAGGAGTCTGAGGCTGGACAAACCTTTGAGAACAGACATCAAAAGAAGGCAGTCATACCACAGCTTCTTAGCTGACCAACCGATTTATAATATGCCTTACCTTGAAACGGAGCTTACAGCACTGCAGCCATTCATTCCAGGACTAATTGTGTTAACCTAAAATTACACCGGTCAGGAAAGGCAAAGCTGGCTTCTATAAAAAGCAAATACTGTGGTGAATACTCCAGCAGCAGTGTTATTGGGTGAGACAACAAAGGCTGCCCAAGCATTGTGGAAAACATAATGGGATTAAATCACTCATGTATAACTTATCCTCTTTGAGTTGACATGGAGTAACAACCCATGTTTCTTTTCTGATCCCACCCTGAGCTGGCAAACAGAAGGAAGAAAGCATCTTCTTTTAAGCAGCACGATCTGATAAGGACTAAAGCAATGCAATAAACATGGAGCGGCACTTGAAGGCAAACCTCATGGAGTTCCATGGACCTGACAATGCAGCTATTTGAATGCAATGTGCAATGTTGTCTGCAACCTGCAGCGGGGCTGACTGGTGGGGTATGTGTGGCGTTTGAATGCACTACATGGCACTGCTAATTGACTAATTTCTAGCTCACTGATGGGCGGTCACACAAAGTAAAATCCAGCTTTATATACAGTTACTATCAAAAATGCTGTCATGAGCTATTGTTTTATACACTAAGTAAGTTGGGCCGAAGTGGACACAAATCAGCCCTATGATCAAAGCTTTCAGCGTCCAAAAGTTTATTTAACTATGTTTCCTAGCAAGTCCTTGCTTTCACATTGATAATAAACTGTTATACAGTGGTCTTCAAAGAGCAGCAATTAGGCTTGAAATCATAGACAATGATGGTTTTTTTTTTTTGGTACATATTATATACTGAGAACTCGTCAATGTGCCATGCATGTTGTTCCTTCGCATTTCAACACTCAGTTCTCCAATGTCACTCCTCATCCCCTGTCTAGTCTTGCTTTTTGTTTCCCACAGCTAACCTGCCATCCTGTTTCATAAGGCACTGTGGCTTAGACCTGTCATCTCTTACCATGCACAACAAGATTTCCCTTCCTTCTCACAATGCTGTTACACATGCCAGTGTTGCCTCCTAGACTGTGTGAATTTGGAAAGACTGTCATAGGAGCTGAGTTACACAGAACCTCAGAAAATTTTCTGTGCTCTCTTACTCCATTAGGACATTTTAACTGATGGGCAAGATGGCAGGTCCTCAAGATTATTAGTCCTCTAACGCCCACTGAAATAGGTGGTATTTAAGCAGCTGAAAACCAGTAAGGACCAGAAACACTATCCTTTTGCACTCTCTTATAGCCTTTTTTATGCTTACTCATTATGTGGGCTACCAGACTCAGCCCTAGACTCTCACCTATAATGAATCAATGCCCTGCTGGTTTGCACAACCAAAGACCTGCACCAAGGAATCAACAGCTTGTTTTTCTTAATCTGAGCTCTCAGTTAGAATGAGGAGTCTACACAGACCCCTGCCTGCATCTTTTGTAAAGCTTTGAAATATTAAATCAAAAGTCCTTCCAAACTCAATGCTTCCCTTGTCTCCTATTTTCCCTTTGGGTAGAGCAGGAACATAATAAAGCGTGGTCCCACAGCAGGAAGAGTTTGTAGCTAGCAGCTGGATAAGCCTCTCCAGTAGCAGCAAATTAAGGGGTCTCGGGCCTGAAGCAGAGAGAGTTAGTTAGTTTGGCTTTTGAACACAATCCAGCTTTGTCTTATCAACAACAATTTTTAGTAAGCTCACATCTGAAGCAGCACAGGCATCAACAAAGTAGATCGACCACTGGTGTGATCCCAAGGCACTGACACAGGCAAAGCTGGGGATGCACGTCGGATATAGCAGCCTGCATGTTTACCCTTAGGACTGGCCTTTCCCACCATCCACATCATGAACCTACAGAAGGGACTCACGTGGGTGCTTCATGCAGGCCAGATGAGTTACCAAGCTGTAGGGGGAACATGCAGAGGCTGTTTGTGGGGCTGAGGGTGCTGCCAGTCCTCTCCTAAGCTGCTCCTACACAGCAGCACAGACCTCAGCAATTTTCACAGCCATGCAAGGTGAGGATGAGGTGCCAATCTGCAGCTGCTCAAGGTAAAGTGCATTGGAGGCCTCCAAGTGATGGGAGGCATGGACAAAGCTGGGGTGAGAAACATAGGCTATCATAGGAGTCCTTACAGTTCTGAAGTGACGGTCTGCATGAGGGCAACCTCACCTGTTAACCTTGAAAACACTGGGGATGCTATTGAGCTGGTGGCATCAGTGTGGTGCAAAATGCAGTAGGAGCTTCTTTGGCTCGTAGCATTGTCATGAGATGTGAGATTCTTCTGGACCAGCACTCTCTGAAGCCATAGTATTGGCAGACAGGTATCATGCAAACCACCCGTGCCTCTCTCCAGTACCAGATATGCCAGACTGTGCTGTTTCTGCGTTACACTTCTCTTTTTGTGGCTTGGTCCATGCAGCTCAGTTCTCAGCTACCTCATCCTCTGTTTTATTCAAACCTGGTGGCATCTGCACAGCAGTGACAGTACTCCTAATTTTCCTCTGCTCCCAGCTATTTTTATCCTGAGCAGAGATTGCCACAAACTATTGCCAATTCTTTCCTCTGCAAAAACAGGTTATGTTGCAACAGGAAAATGTTGCACCTCAATTTGAAGATTAACTTCTTGTCATAAAGGGAATAACTGTAGTCACAAGGCAGCTCACAAAGCCCCGGTTCAGCAGTCTATCTCTGATCAGCAAAGCATTTAAGCACATGTTTACCTGTAGGCTTATGGTTATATCCCTGAGGCTTTCCAGAGCCACGCTTTTCTGCCCCTGCTTTATGGACCCCTAAAGGCTCATTAACTACTTCTAAGGGGGCCTGAAAGGTACTTAAGAAGAGCAAGCTTCTCACCAAGAGGTTTGTTTGCTATGGAGAAGGTCCAAACTCCTTCTCAGGGAATGCGGAGACTGAGGACCACTGCCTAAGAGTAGAACAGGTCTGACTGAGCTAGGCCATGGACTTTAACAATCTTACCCAAAGGGCTGAGATCTCAACATCTCTAGGTATGTCTTCATGGTGTCTTGCAAACTGATGGTAACTTGTTCTGGAGCCAATCTGGCAGGATTGTATCAGCTCCAGACCCAACATGGAGCAGTGGTGGTGAGCACAGTGCTGGGTCCAAGCTAAGACACCACGCTGAGGGATGGACATTAGCAGAAGCCTCCAGTTTGGGGATTCTATCAGGTGGTTTGGAGCAAAAGCAGAACACACTGATATCTGCCTGCAAAATGTCTTACGGACATCTCTGTAGACTGAAAGCTGTGGAAAGTTTGGTGTTTCTTATCTTCTCTGCCATCTGGACAGAAATGACATAAGCTGCTCATTTTTTGCTAAGACAAAGCTGTATCAGATCCTTTCCTCACAATGCTGATCATGAAAAGGCACCTGATTTCAACCCTGAGGGCATTGCGCCCACTTCTGCTCTTGCTTCTTCCTCCTATGCACCCCCAGTAAAATAAAGAAGCCTGTGAGTGGTGAGCTAACCTGGGCCCATCCAATCTTACTAAGTAAATGTCCCATGTCTGCCCTTTATCGATGCATCTACAAATGTGCATATGAAAGTAGGTAGCTCGTGCTGAGATTTACTAAAAATATGTCTAACTCACCTTGCGTTTTAACTGGCCATTCAAATTACTTTCAGAAATCTATTATGTGCATTATCATTTTTATTTTCAGCACAAAGGAGATTTTTTTTTCCCAGCCAGTCAAGTTACTGTCTACTTTTATAGAATAAATTGCTATAAATTAAGTTAGCAGCAGTATAAACAGAGGTAATAGATCCATGTCTCTGTAGTGGCAGCTGACAGCATTATGGAAATGTAGAATGTCTATTTCTGAGTTTATTCTGATGCTGATGAGTTTGCACTGATGTTCATCTCACTCATTTCTCATTTTATCACCTCTAATGCAGTGATTTTCCTCCTGCAAGCTCTTCCTTCCTGAGGTTTGATTTAGTCAAGTAAATCCTAAAGGCTATTTTTAAAATGAGCTATAGGAAAACATTTAGAGTTGGTAAAGTGGGTAATGCTTTCCTTTTTGCTTGAATAACAAAACTTTGTTTCAAAATAATAAAAGTTGCTGCAATTGAATGTATTCAGTCCAATAGAAATATAATCCATTTTCCCCTTTAAATATGCTCATAATAAAGAGAGCATGTATTTTTGCTTTGAGTTCGTTTCAAACTTCCAGCCCCTGATGGAAGACAGCATGGAGAAAGTTAAGTAAGAGAGAGAACGAGGAAGTAAAAGTTTGCAGCACTAAATGAATGAGTGTCTGGATGTGCAAATACATAAAATGGTCTCCTTTTCTTTTCCCCTTACTACATTTCCACAACTCTAGCCATGTAAAGAAGGCTTTAAAAAGGGGTGGAGTGGCACCAATTTGGAGGATTCCTTCCACCGCCGAATTGTAATAAGAACACTTACAGAAATAAGAATTAAGCCCTTAATCTTGTGAAAGTTTCCAGATGCACAAACCCCTGGTATAAAAAAAAAAATATTCAGTCATTTCACAGGTTACATAGGAGGTGACCTTGGAAGACTCTCTATCCAGGAACATGTTTGATGACTACGAGTTTAGAAGCCTCCATCTGCCTTTTGCTAAGCACAGCAGTATCTTTTGTTTTTGCAAGAGTTTGGTAAAGGTGGTTTTGAAATCTGTAACAAGAGCCATGTCCTTTCCAATAGATTTGAACAAGTTGCCTTGATCCATTCCCAGATCTAAAACTCAATTGAAATCAGCTCTTTTAGGAGGAATAAATATGTGGGTTGTTTTGGAGCGGGTTGAGTTTTTCTTGGTTAAAAGAAGCAACCAGAAGAATTACAAGAACCTTTCCCTCTTCCCCCTGCCCTAGAGCTTGGCTTGTCATTGAAGCAGGCAGGGAAGGAGCTATTGGACCCACAGAGACCAGATCCTGACTACCAGAGGAAACTTTCTGCTGGATTTGGCACTGACGTCTGAATGGTTCTTGGAGACTGCTCATGTTCAGTGAGGTTTCTTGGGAAAGGAGTCAAAACAACACTGACGCTGCCAGCCAGGCTGCTTTCCTGTCTGTTCACCCATCCATCAGGCTGCTACAGAGCCTCAGTGTCTAATGGTGGTAGCTGGGAAACTGCCTGGGAATTATTCCTTTTTATGGGAAATTCCAGAATTGCGAAACTTGAGGATTGTTCCAGACCAAAATTATTCTGAATTTTGTGATCCTTCAGGGTATTTCTCTCCTCTTAGTATTTTGCATTTAGCATTTTACTGAGTAAAACCGACCGCAACAGTGGAACAACAGCAAATAGCGCCTTTAACAAGATTCCTGTTAGCCATTTTCATCCCTGAGCCATGGAATCAACCTCGTCTGGTTCCAGAGACAGTCTCTGCTCTTAGCCAAAGTTAAGTTAGTTAACCTACATTACCTTGGCAGCATATAACATACCATAAGAACACAGTCATTAGCATGTGTATATACCAGCGTCTGCAAGCTACAAATTGGAGCAATTATGAAGAAAAACAAGGAATCTGGAGGACAAATAGAGAATCATCCCTTAAAACCCAGCCTTCCTGGAGGCATCAAATGGAAACCATAAAACTCTTTCTTACTGAGGAAGAGGCAAGTACTTTCTCAGTAGGTATAGCTGCCTTTGCATACCGAGTAAAGCTGGGAACTGTGGCTACAAGGAGCATCCCAAAGCATGCAGCTGTGACCAAGAGTTCAGGGCAAAAGGAGACCAGAAATGACTCTGCTGCCATCTGGTGATTTTTGTAGCCATTTGAGCTTAAGGGAAGATGCTATAAATCTTGGCAGGTAGCACTAGCTTAGCAGCACAGGATAATATGTACATAAACTGTGAACTTAGCTGTGGTAAAGAGAGAAATATGGTGAAAAATTCAGTGCTGGATGTCTTCCGAACATAATGAACATAATTATGTAGATCCACGTTCAGCCCAAAAGATATCGCTGAGATATTATTGCTGGCAATGACTGGAGCAGGAACATTTAAGAAATGCTGCAGTTGACATTTATGTGATCATTTGTCTCCCGGGAGCATTTCTTGACAAGTTCTCAGAATCCAAATTTGACTTCTCTTCTGGAACATAGCAAGGCTCTGCTTTCCAGAATGGCAGTGTTTAAATAAAAATGCATTTGCAACTATAGTAATTACACTAGAGTTAACATAGAAATTTCCACCCTTGTTTAGAGCTGTGCTCCTGGACTCCAAGAAACAAGAACACAGGGATTTCCACTGCCTCCTTTTGTCATATGGAAGAAAGCTTCCTTTTGCAGTCTTTTTCCTCTCCACTAAACTCTCCTTTCTTCTTGTTTCATAAGAAACAGCGCTTAGTGGTCATGTCTTCTCCTGCACTGTACCTTATATGGTGTACATTTCCCATCCCTTCTCTTTTTCATCTCTTCACTAATGTTTCAGACTTTCTTTATAAGGGAGTTTTTCCATGCATAGGTCATCCTGTTGGTCTGCGTCAACCACTCTCTCCTTCTCCTTTGGAAGTGATGTAAATTGAACTGAAAACTCCTGCTGAAGGCATAGCATTGATTTGTATAACAGCACTGCAATATCCCACATCCCATACTCAGTGCATTTTGCTCCTCTTTAACCACCAATTTTATCCATCCACAGAAACTATTCATTTGCTGAATGTGCTGAAAATATGCAAATACACTTAATAGAAAAGGAAAAATGTCTCTTACTTTTCTCTTTGTTTGATCTTAGATGCTGTCCTCATCCTCCCACCTATCAGAGCTTATAATTTACCAGTGCTATTTCCATGAAAAATGTATCTAAAGAGTCCTAAATTTCAGCTTGGTAATAGGACTGCTAAATCCAAACATAGAATGATCCAAATAAATATACAGAGATTTTAGTCCAGCCTCACTCATTTTACCAGAACACTGCTGTGGGGGTGTTTTGAGCTGTGCTAATTTGCAAATTTCTTGGTAATAATCATCTTTTCTTCAGGTTCCTTCAACTGGAAACTAATGCATTTCAAGAAGGAAAATGGGAAGAAAAGAGCAACAACTGAAATAGACTCAGTGGGGGAGGTTTTCAGATTTGCTTTTTATTTGGTCATTTATTTCTTCAGAAAAAGCAAGCAGCTCAACTAAATAAAAAAGAAAAGTCTTTGCTTATGAAATTTAGCAGACAATACAATGGTCTCTCAAGTGATGTGGTAAAAGCTTCCATTACCTGAGACATTTAACCATGAATTGAATTTAGGACCATAAAACATTCCATTCTTTCTGTGCTCCAAATGCAGCACCAATACTCAATAGCCTTACCAGGCTGGTACTGTTAAAAAGAGAAATGAGTTATGACTGGGATGTGCACTGATACAATCTCTCTACTTCTCTCTACGTAAGTACACTAAGTGTTGTGTCCTTCATAGAAGCAAACAACAGCTTTTTTTCTTGTTTGGGACTCCCCAGGTCTGAAACCTTAACTACAAAACATCAAATTCTTCCTCGGGTTTTTCACCAAAATAAATGTGGGGCACACAGACCTGTGTGCCTTATTTGGGAATGGCACTTCTTGGGAAAACAATTTATCCTCCCTTGTATAATGTACAACTGAACAGTACACAGCCCAAGCACACAGTGAGGATTTGAGGATCACTGGGAGGTTGGTCAAAACTGCTTCTCAGACTGTCGCAGCTTCTTCAGCATCCCTAGACAATGTTGAAAACCCTCAACTTCAATTTAGATAGCAATTGAAAGAAGAAAAGTAGAAATTTCAAAATATTGTTGCATGGTTCCAGTGAGCTATGAGCTGAAGGAGTTTCCACTCTGATTCATCTTGGAGCACCTCAACTTCTTCTGTAGATTTCTCATGCAGATTGCATAGAAAATGTTCTCGTTGCAAGTTTACCCCATGTTTTTACTTACACATCAGACTAATACTGTCTTCACACACAAAAAAAAAATTAAGCTTAGCTTTATAACTCCTTTGTCTGCTTGATGCAATGTATGGTTAAAATTCACTTTATAGAGACTTTCCACTCCTACATCTTTTCCAGTATTAGCTCAGTCATGGCCAGACTGCAGACTTCCAAGTTAGATATTTCTCTTGTACCGTGTCACAATGCCATAGGTCCTTATTTTTAGGTTCTCCTGTAACCCACAAAAGTGAGCTTCAGTTAATATTTATTTCAGCTTGTGGCACAGTAAGAGGTGAGGCTTCTTTAAGCAAGTTTGTAAACAAATACTAATGCAACAACACAAAAAAGTCACTGCATCTCTGATGGGCTATATTTACCCCAAGGACTAGTTGCTTTGAGCTAGCTGGGGAAAGGTGGGTTGATGACTCCATGCAGTACAGTTTCTCTTTCATTTGAGTGACAATTCCCAGAAAGTCTCAGCACTCCAAGGTCTTTCCAAAATGATGTGTGCCCCTGCACACATAAGCCAAATGATCACACATTCCTACTTCTGTAATTTCATCCTGTATTCCATTTGCAAATGTTACAAGTCTTGTGATCTGTTTGGCAACAGTATATTTTTATGTAAGACAGTTAAAACTGGTACTCACCTAAATATAAATCCAGTATCATCTCAGACAGATGTGGATCAAGCAGACAGCTGACCAGTTCATGGAGAGTGGTAAAAGGCACATCTGCATTTAAGCAGCAAAAGGAGCATAGCCACATGTTCAGCATTCATTGGCACCTTGATTATCAGGAGAAAAAATGGTGTAGGGAGGAAAAGAGGGAAAGAAGAGGAAAAAGATGGTACACCCCTGCAGTAGCTAGGGCATGTTGGAGAAATGAAGCAAGATGAAGGTCAGCTCCAGGCTTTACATGATCAGCACCCCAAAGCCTCCAGCATGATGGTGGTGACCCAGCCTGCAAGGCAATATCACACAGTGATCACACTACCTGAGACAGCAGTCCCTCCTCCACATTACACGTGCTGCAGTCACAGAGTAACCCTAGAGCTGAGCAGGCTCTGTCCTGGTTCCCAAAAGGCCAGGAACAAGATGTATACATTCCTTGTTTGCCATATCGCCCTGTGACTACAGGGGAAATTACAGTGCAGATTGACTTTTGCTATTTTTTTAACATCTTATCAGAAAGTTTTATCCAAAGGTTTCAAGAAAGTACTGAACTCTTCTATCCTCACAAAAAAAAAAAAAAAAAAAAAAAAAAAA
>JAAGAY010001562.1:0-17177 GCA_011801015.1 Ardeotis arabs
CTGAAACACATATTTAAAATTTGGTGAAACCAAAATAGATAGATATATTCCTGAGAGCATCAGGGTTGTAAACTATTGTCTAATGTAGGAAGATGATAGTAATTTTTTAATATATGTCTATTTTGTCTCAGAGATAGTTGCTCAAATACAGCCCTAAGTCTGCTTATAAATTCAAGGAAATCTTTTGGCTGTTTATTTTATTTTTTTTTTGTATATCACTAGGGAAAGAGCAAACTGCAGAAAGAAGTACCAGAATCATGTTGTGAGTTGGCTTTTTTTCAATCCTTCATTAAGTATGCATCCATTTATAAGACAAATTAACTGAATCTTCGCTTATATTTTTAGCATGGCATTTTAATTAGATGAAAATAAGAGTAAGTGGGAATAACTAATTAGAAAAAAACCCCAGCATAATGGCAAAGATTTGTTAAAAGAAAGACACAAACATCCAAAGCAGTAAATCTGTAGCTAGATACTAGCGCCCAGATTAACTGATGTGAAGTATGTAAAATGACAGCATCAATTAGAAACTTGGACCAAAACAGCTTTTTTGCCATTTGAAAGGAGTAAACAATTAATTCAAAAATTTAAATCGAGAGATATTTTCACCTCTTGAAACTCAGAGACTGCAGAGAAAATTTTCAGAGGACTGTGATCCATCTTCTTCCAGCTGCAGCCATTTTCCTGAGAGTGAAAAAATAAAAGGCAGGGGGAGGGGAGAAGCTTCCTTGCAAGAAAGGAAAGGAGAGCTAGCAAAAATTTTTCTCAAAGAAATACATTAGGCTTTAATGTGTAAGCTGGAAAAATAAATTTTGGTGCAAGACAACTTGAAAGAAATGTAGTAAAATAAAAGACAAGATGTATAAATCATTCTTACATTTATTGCTTAATTTTGCCTCTGTCATGGGAAAGAATAACTCTCTTGTTGTTTCTAATTGATATTCTGTGTTGGTATACAACACAGCAATTTGGTTCTGCTGTTTTGTTCGCAATGACAGAGGCAATAAGGGCGATTTTCAAGAAAAAATTATAAATCACTAGAAACAAATTCCAGACCTATCTGATTAAATTAAGATGTCATTTCTGAAACATAATCACGGTACTAGAGACCTAGGAAAATTATGTAAGGAGCGAACATGTGCATGGACAGATATTAAAAGAGGGAAACGACTGTGTGTTGACAAATACTTGCACAGCAGATCTAGCACTATTTTGAAATGAGACCTAATGACAGTATATGGAGAGATGTCACATTGCCAAGCTGAGAGATTACAGAAAACATATTTTTTAAAACAGAATTTTTTTTCTGGAAAATGTGATAATTATTTCCATTGTCCATTTTTACATGCTTTATTTCAATTCACTTTTATTTCTTTTTAGATGGCACTCCAAAGTCCGATACCTGGATGCTCCCAAGGACATTATTTATGAGATTTCTCACATGACATGATTTCATACACACCAATATCAATTTCATAATACAAGTGTCCAGTGTATAAAGATTCATGCGAAATGTATTTCCTGTAGCTGACAGCTATCTGCTGATATTACACAGCAGACATAAACATGACTAAGTGCCACAAAGGCCCTCAAGCTTGGGACCGTAATGAGAACCCTGCGGCGCACAACTGGGCAGCTATTGTGGGACTGGAATTTCTAGTCCATTGTCCCAGGTCACCAAAACAATAGGCACTGGGTTAGCAAAAGGATGCAAGAGAAACAGATGTTTTGTTTTAAATGAGTTTGAAAGGAATTAATTTTAGTCCCCAAGAATTCCTATCAAACGAGAACCTCTAAGAACTCACTGATTTCACTGGAAAAAATGTCCAGCTTCCCAAATATTCCTGGCCTCCTCCAGAGAGCCAACTTTTCAAATGAATGTGGCACACGACCTTACTCGGCTTGAGTCACATTTAATTGTCATATTTTATTCTTATCAGGAAGATGAGAATAGTCTTTGTTGAAAAAAAAAGGATGTCTCCCTCAGCTTCCCATACAGCTTTCTGTCCTGTTACCACCTTGATTTCCGATATAGCCTCAATTCATCCTCTCCCTGCCTGCACCATCACTTGGGTCAGGCTCTGTGGTTTTTGCAGGCAGCCACACCATGGTGCTTACTCACAGTGGCTGGCAGAGGATGGGAAACAGTCCAGCAGAATAGGCCAGGGAGCTATGATCTGAATTTTTTTCTGCCATTTGGGTGGTGAAGGGAGCTGCTCTTCTCCCTAGAAATAAAGACTGCCTTTCCTGGAAAGTGGTGAGATCTATTAGAGATTACTAGGGGTGTCATTGACACAGGTATAAGAAAGCCTTACACTATAGCCTAGATTTAAATGCAAGACCAGGAGAAAATTTTTTGCCTCAGCATAAACCTCGCTACAGACTGCATACTAACAGAGTACACAGTTAAGCACAACCAGTCTTAAAATCTTGAAATCTTAAGCTTTCAAGAAGGAGGCAGAAGAAAAAACTCCTCCAAAACAAGGAACATAAACAGCCAAGCTTTACAGAAGGCAGGTTTCTGAAGTCTGTGACTTCCTCCTGGATTTCTGTTGCATTTTCTTCCAACTAATCTAGTTTAAAAAGCTCAGCCTTGGAAACAAAAGATTTGGATTCTTCTTCTGGTTCTCTGCCTTTGAAAAATTAAAAAGTAAAGTATTATAGTTTGTATTAAAGTAGTATAGTTTATTTTAGTTTATTTTGTCAAATCTGAGGCTCTGATCCTGGGCTTTTACCATCCTTAACACTAAAATCGCACACCAAAATTCTTTGGTTTAACCTTATCTGCAAAACTTGCAGTAAGATGTTTGATATTCTTATTCCACAACTGTGAATGCTAACAGTGTGGGCATAACACAACTTCTAATCTAATGCTTCTCCCCCCCACCAGAGTCCACAGGCTGACAGCTGGAAATAAGGAATTTACCTCACGTTTTCCTTTGGAGTCAGCACTGGTGCCAGGTTATTTGAGTGAATAAGGATGGTGAAAATGCAGGCTCCTGTAAATTTGTATATGACCACTAGATGATGCTATATAACTTTTCAATCTCTATTTCACACATAACTGAAAAAAAAATAAATCAGGAAACTGGAATATAATTTGGTTTTAATACGCTTGCAAATATGCACATAAGCCAAATCTTAGTACTTAAGTTAAAAATCTACATTCTTCTCCCAGTCAGCAATTGTTGACAGATGTCTGCAATGAGAGGATACATCTGATTTCAGGATTCCTTGGGCCAGACAAAAAATATTGTGGTAGTGTGTTACAGAATGACTTTAAACAAACCTTTAACAGCAAAAGTGCTTTCAAAAATTGGTAAAAAAATAACTTTGCTCAGCAGTTTTTATGCTGGATCAGGTATTAGCTCTTTTCCTGCAGTCAGGATAATGTCTTAAACTGGCATAAGCATCACGTGCCATACTTGGACTAAGTCAGCTTGGTTTTGATCCAGATGAAACTTGTGCTGCCAGGTAATGCGGTAGTGCAAGGAAAAAGGCTGTGGCTCAGAAAAAAAAGGCTTTGGAGTCATTCTGACTTGTCCAATTTTTCATATAAGAAATAGTTCCTCTGATGTCTACGACCCTTTGTGGCCTTTTATACATTTCACATCTCTGTGTCAGTGTGCAACCACTAACCAACTAGTGAATCTGAGTCTCAGGATGGATATAGCTATAGATGCAGACAAGTCTTTGTCCACATATTCATAAGTTTTTAATCATTTTCAGAAATACTGAAGGGGAGAATCTTAAATTTTGCTCTCTGGGAAGCAGACCAGCAGCTGCTCTTGCCCCAGGGAGGTATCGATCTATCTGATTTCCAGAACTCCCTGGTCAGGGGACATTGCTAATGCACTAATGTGCTCATCAGGCAGTTGTGGAAGTGATTCTGCTGTCATAGATGTGCTCATTTCACATCACTGGTGCAGGTCACCATTATCTGAACGGCTTGAATTGGACTAACTGAAAGGGTAATTGATGAGGGCACATGGGCTTGAGTTATGCCTTAAATTTGCTCAAATAATTTGTTTGATCCTTTGCCAAAGTTTTGGTAGTGATTACAAGATGTGGCTTTAAAAGGTTCTTTCACCAAAAGCTGCAAAACACTTCCAAAAGGTGAGTTGTCTGGCTAAATCTAATTGCTTTTCTTCTTTTTGGTGTTGCAGTGCTGAAAAGCAGTCTCATACTTTTGTAAAGTCTTCTGGGCTTTACAAGCTACTACTCAGAGACAAACTCTATCCACTAGATGGATACACAATGAATTCCTAATTTTCGGAAATGTGACCAAGCCGAGTTGCATAAACCACTGATTAAGTATTAGAGGTCTTAATGGGTAAAATTACCTGTTCCTTTCTTCATAAATAGGTTGAGTCAACCTGCTTATTTGCTTAAGATTGAAATGTACTAATGCACGTGCATTATATTTGTTTAGCTTGGCATAATTTATCCAATACACGCTCTCAAATGACACCAGATAACATGTTATGGTTAGCAGCATCCCTAAGTCGTGCCTGTCACACACCATTCCTAGAATGACCTGCTCCATCCCCCAGTTCCTGCCTCCCTTCTTCAAAGGAGAGCCGGGGGGAATCTGCTTCTGGCAGCCCCTCCTGCCCCTGTTCAGTGTGTTGCCCCTATGTGACAGAGGCAAGAGACAGCGACTCTCTAGTGTCTCCTGCTTCCCATGCTGTTTCTTTCCCAGCCTGGAACTGAGGGAGAGTCGGAAAGAATTCAGATCCTAAATTTCCCCAAGAATGGAGGGGGACACACACATGGAAAAATGAAGAGCTGCGCTGGGCTTTGCCTCGCCCCTGCAAAGTTTGCATTTCTTCTGCTAGCTCTGGCAGGCTCTGGCTCTCCATCGCTGCTCTGACCTTACTTTGTAAGGTTTGACCACCAAGATACATGGGGGAGTTGAGTGACTGCACTTTGCTCTTCACTCGGCAAAGAAAAGAGGGATGGTGCCAAATAACAGCCATGTGTCTTCCATTCCTAGATAACGATGTCATCTGACAGATGTCTTGAGTCTTCTCTTGCTGTATCAAAACCTCCCTGCCCATGTAGTAATATTACTAATTACAGCATAATGTTAATAAAAACATTCTTTAACACCACTGATATTTTACAGTGAAATGACAGAAGGTGTTTCCACTGCCTAGTTAAGACATTGCATCTATCTGCATTTTTCTGTTGCATTTATACATGGGAAAACAGTTGTGCCTGTCTTTTGCAAACAATAAAAGTCTTATGGCATTTCACTAATTTGAGACCTAGTTATCATAGTGTTCACTTAATTCTGACCTAAAATAAAGAAAGAGACAAAATGCGGCAAGTATTTGTTGTATCCGAGAAAATATATATACATAATTGAACACATCCTGAAATTAATACAGGGGAGAAAAAGATACAGCAATTCCACCTGTGTGCAACTTACCCATCTCTTCTAAGATGTCATATTTATACCCTGTTCTTCTTGCAGCTCTTTTTGGTTTACTCTCTGTGTTGAAGAAGAAAAGACAGGAAAATGTATATGAAAAACCTAAGACATGGAGTTGGGTTTAGTAATCCTCCACTGTTGAAGTCCAATTCTGATTCCTGTTGTGGGATGATTTGCGTGGCCCTTGCCTGTTGTGCTCCTGCCCGCAAAGGTGTGGGGCTTCTCCATGTCCCAAGAGGCACAGGGCACGGGGCACGGGGCAGGCTGTGTCAAGATTAGTCAGCAGCGCATGGAAAGAAGGAGTAAACCTGGATAAAATTAATAATCAGGCTTCTGCAAAAATGAGTGGGTTTCGGGGAAATCATTGAGCAGACCCAGCAAACCGTCATTGAGATATCCTGTCCAAGGCAACCACCACTGTGGTAAGGATGTACGTTCTCAGATAAGACACAGCACAGCAGCTGTGAAGGCTGTTGCTGTTGTTGGAGAAGAGAATCTGGAGATCTGTAGTGGTAAGAGTTTAGCATCCTTGAATTTTAGCATTATCAGAACTAGAGCACAGGTCTTTATAATGCTCTGATAGAGCCTGAGAGAAACTCTGGTCCCTGTCAAGTGAGTATGATTACAAGTATGACGTTAAGAGTCTAACCGGGGAACAGAAGCTGCTACCTCTTTCACACAAACTGGAGAAGTTCTGGCTTAATGACACTTACATTCTCAGCAAGACTTTTCTATCTGTTGTGTATTAAGCTCCTGCCCTCATCAAGAATATTTTAACATACAACGGAACTTTTGTACTTACTCTCTGTACGCACCTCCAGCTTCCTGTAACAGGAGAGAAGGCTTCCCTGCACTTGAGCTCGCTGTTTTCCGTTTCATCAGTATTTCTTCAATAGCAGTATGCACCAGACACCTGTCTTACAGTTCCCTCTATCTGTCTCCAAGTGCTTTATGTAGAGATCAACATCCTTCTTTGTGCATGCAGGGAAACTATTCAATTTTTCTGGTATGCTGAGAAGGACGCTAGCAGGAATATTCCTTGCTCTGGGAATTCCTAAAAAGAGACTGCTTCACAGCTCCTCAATTTCTCATCTTTGCAGGAGCACAACACTTTTTTTTGGTACAAGTCTCTGTTGCATATACAGACAGTACCCAATGTGCAATCCAATCTGCTTTATTATACTTATTAAATTCTCACATATGGCCCAGAAAATGGGGCTGAAAGGCTATAAAAATAAACACTCTCAAATCAGGTTCATACTTCAGCACTCAAACTCCCAATGGCTCACAAAACATCCTGCAACAAGAGAGAACATCACCACAGCTGTCACTGAAGAAGCCACTTACTCTTGCTGAAGGAGGGAGATTCTGGGCTCAAAAAAAGTTTTCACATGTGTCTTTTTGTGGGCTTTAATGGTAGTGAAGCTTTCAGCACTGGAGTTTTCAGTATTTCAAGCTATTAAAAGTATGGTAAACTAAAGGAATTGTGCTTTGACTCAGGCTTTTTTAATACTTACTATGGATTAATGGAAAGTATATACAAATTAAAAGTTGGTAAAAATGCTTCTTTTTTTTTTTCTAAAAAACAGAATTCAATCCTCTCTGAGAGAAGGGACTTAACTTCCCTAAGTTAATCTGTTTTTCATAGTTCATTCTAGGATTCGATCTGAAGGGTAGGAGGGGAAGAGATGGTAGCGAATGCTGTCATGACTTTAGGAGACTATGACACTGAAAGGCATGTGGTACGTGGACAGCATCATGCAGGAGATCAGTGTGCACTGCTCTGCTCTGCATGTGGGCCACGGCAGCCCCAGCTAAGCACAGAGACCCTCCATTTCCAGTAACTATAGTAGCTTCAAAAGAAAAACTTCATTATAAAATTGGGAACATCTGTTTTACTGCATCCAGTGAGTTTTATTTTGCTTTTTTTTTTTCTGTAATACAAAAATTTGTTACATGCAAAGACAGCAAAGACAACTTTAATAAAGTCTATTCCTAAAATCTCTTTGTAGTACAATTCGTTATTATGATTCACAGAATTTCTCAGGTTATATGAAGCATTTCAAGTGAACAAAACATTGGGCTTTTCTAATCATGACAGAAATAATCAGTGATTTGAAAAGATGTCTTAGCATTATAGCAGTTTATTTAGTAAAGCTGCTAAATTAAATCTGTCAGTACTCAAACCACTGTGAACAACCCTGTGCCAGCTTAGAGGAGACAATGAGTAAAACGGCCAAGGAATCCTCATGTTTGGGGCTGGCCATTTTAATGACAATCTGAGATTTGCTGTTGACCTCAGTGGAGCCAAAATTTAGTCCCGGAAGATTTGAAGCAATATCCCTGTAATATGAGGTTTTGTTGCTTCCTACACATGCCTCTTCCACAATTAAAAGATAACTTGGAGCATGGCAGAAGAGGGTGAGTTTGGAAAGAGCAAATCACAGCTCTTCTGAGCAAGTGTGGGTTTATAGCAGGGTAAGTTTATGTGCCCTCCTCAGACTTTCTCCCTCAGTAACAATGAAACCTAACCAGTTAGACCAAACAGAAGCACTTGGATTTATTGCTAACTTTGGTGGGACCGATACCAAGTTAACCCCTCAGACTCAGAGGAGAGGCAGGGAGAAAGATTCACCCAGCAACACTCTTTCCAGCCCAAAGGCATTGCCTTAAGCTTAAGGGTCCCCTTTAATCACAGTCTCTAGCACCTCAGATCAATAAAGGATTATCTCAGATCTGTCCTGCGACATTCTGATTCTCCATGGGCTGCAGCATCAGCTGTCTAGGGTTTGCATTTTGCTATGTCAGTGTGACCTGGAGACTGACGGCTGGATGCCGGTCTCACCTGCCCTGCTCTTATTCCACAAAGCCTCATCGTTATTTCACATGTAACAGAATTACACCAGAGTAGATGTGCTGTACTGAATAATGTTACTCCACTGGGACTCCAAATAAGATCAGGCTGTCGGCACCTTGGGTCTGCGGTGCTTCTGCGAGATGCAATGCGTGTAGGAGGGAGTTAGGCTGGAGGAGCCCGGCAGCCCCCCAGACCTCGTCCTGCAGGAGCAAGATGTCTCCTATTTCCATTCTCCCATCCTCTGAGACTACCATGAAGGCTACAAAGGTAAGGCACCAATCTGATTTCCCAGGCTCCTCCTTGGAGATGGTCCTTCCTCACCTCCACCTCCTCTTCTTCCCTCCCCGCCGCCAGCGCGATGGCATTGAAGGGGGGCTGCTTGATGTGGTGACGTGCGGGTGAAGTCACCATAGAAACGGGGACTCTGGCCTCATTCACACACCGAGCTGTTCCCCCTACCCCGGCAGCCCGGAAAGAGAACAGAAGCTGTGGTAGGTATAATCACAGCCAATTGACACTGCCTGTCCTTCAAAACCGTGTAAAGCACTATCAGCATACACAAGGAAGGATATTGGGGGTAAATAATTTTCTCTATTGCTCTTCTCATATGCAGCCCCTGAATCAAAAGCTGTGCAATTACCCTGTTACATGTACTCCTCGATACACCTACAGAGCTTTTTCCATGCACATATACCAGGCAGAAAACCTGATATCCTGATTTTACTATTTTGATGTGTGCCAGAAATCCTCTAATTTCTCCGAAAGCACTAGGGCATTATGTAAGAAGCTTGGATATGATCCAGGATCTAGATAACAGCATAATAGGGGTGACAGAAAGTCCAACAAATTGGTAAGCAAAGGATGTGATTCACTATTGATTTATTAATTTTCAGCTTGCATAAATACAGTGATTTTTCCCTAGCCTTTCCAAGTGTAAATTAACAAATAAAGTGTTGACTCATCATATTCAAAATCCATTAAGATGTAGGAATGAAAAAAACTTATTTTGAAAATGACTTATGTTGAGCTCTCGTAGGCATTTAGGAGAATAAAGAACAGAGATAAACTTACCAACATTTCCGAAAGTTCCTAGGCCAAGACTTATCTCTGAAAATGGCATTAAGCTCACAACGACTTAGATATGTACAAAAATCCACTGACCCCGAAATACAAGTTATAGTGAATAATTACCAGAAAGACTAAAGACAAAATAAAAAGACAGATTATTGATAAGAGGATGACAATAAAGCAGAGAGCAATACAGAAGGCATCGCAGGTGGAAAGGCAACCAATTGTTTAATGCCAGCTCTTGGGAAATTTATGTTGAATTTTGCATCTGGAAGCTTATGTGTATGGTAATGTGATGCCACCTGGAAGTCAAGGTAGCAAAATACAGCTCCAGCCTAAACAATTATACAAATCCATAAGTTATCAAAACAAGCATCCCAAATTAATGAGGAGGAAATAAAAATTAAATTAACATTAAATGAGGAATAAATAAAAAATAAAACACTCTCAAGCCTCTCAGCTAACAAGATACAGACTGTTTCATCACCTGTTTCCTTGCCTCAACCCTGTGTTTTCAAGGTAAGGGCCTAAGTCCCCTAGCAGTCAAAGGGAATTCGGCACTTCAGTGCCTTTAAAGTTGTACAGCTTCATTTTACAGTTGCCTGACTGATGCAATGGCCAACTGCTGAGCTGTAACAGATTAATGAAGAAAAATCACCTACTGTGGAGGCCTCTAGAAAAGACTTTGCCTCATTATCACTGGGTGAATGACATTGGGATGGCCCTCTTTCTCCCAAATTCTCTTTAGGCACAGAGGAAGCAGTCTGTGCTCTGGACGCCAGCACCCCTGCTGTCACTTACTTCAAGCTGTAGTGGAGCACAACGTGGTAAGAAGCTCTGCCAGCTGCTTGAGCAAGTCATGAGGAGGATTTTACAGATTAAGACAAGTAACAAAACCATTGTATTGACCATGGGTCACCGCTTGGTGCGATGCACAGGTGGCAGCACAGCCTCCCTTGCGGGGTGAAGCAGGCAGACCCCAGAGTACAGCCTGCTCATGAGTAACTTTTTTTAAGACCATCTATTTAGTGCTAGAGAAGAGCTCTGAGGTTGTCTTCAATTATTTTCCATTATACATTAAATCCTCCCCTGGAAATGGCTGTTTGAACATGCTGGTACTGTGCTGGTGCCTAGACAGGAAATTTTCTTTTCTTCAGCAGCCAATGAGCATGTTACATAAAATGCAAAGAGAAAAGGTACAAGGCTGATTAATCTGGAGAAATTCCTTATTTTGGATTTCATTCCTACAGACTTAGCTATAAAATTTTCTGTACCATTCCTCTCCCAATAGCCTAATTAAGTAATCAATGAGCTTTAGATACTGATGCAACATATAGACTATGCAGATATATGCTTGCATAATAGGATTTATGGATATTTGATATAATCCTATCCTCTGAAAATGAAAAAGTAGAGTTGCAGGAAGCACAGTGATAAAGATATCTGGGGTTTTAGTGTAAATAATGTCTTAAGTTTCAAATTATCTCTCTTTTATTTTTTTTTAAATCATTCTAATAACATAAGGTATAGCAAGTCCAGGAGAGGCAGAGAGACTGGTAGAGGTTGTTTTTTCATTAGAAATGGTTGAGCGGCACTGGCCTGTTTGAGGGCATGCTCAGTTCTGTCGTTATTTCCAAACAATAGGTACAATTGATTGCTGGAAGAATAAAAAGCAGGAGTATAAAACTTCCTGCAGCCTTCAGAAAGGCTAAATGAAATGTCTGAAAGCAAAAATGGAACCAAGGCTTTATTTTATAACTATAAAGATTGAATTCTAATAAGCAACAGACCTAATTTCACCTGGTTTTATTCTCCACTGACAGATCCAAAGAATCCTCTAATTTTCATTACAATGTCTTTCTTTTGTGCCTTGTCACCTCCTGTGAGGCTAAGAAACCAGCCAGGTGTTGGAAGACAAGGATTAAACCAGGACAGGTATGACATAGTGTATGACATGCAGACTTCCTGAACCGGGATGTAGGACATCCCTTACAAAGACAAAGTCTGAAGCTGTTTCCCTAACACAGCAGTGAAAAGCAGCATGATCTACTCCTCCCACTGGGATGACTTGTCAGAGAGGGTGCAGATGGCACTGCGGTCCCTTTGGTGGGGCATCCCGTCCCCTTGGTGAGTTCTGTGGGTACGAGGGCATGGACAAACAGAAGGTGCAGCCTCAATGTGCCACGCTATAGCTGTCTCTGGCTGAGGAGCAGCTGTTAAAGAGGAGGAGAAGGAGGAGGAAAAAGGAGCGAGACAGGACAACCAGGACCACCATGATTTTATATAACAATCTAGTCAAACATGTATGCCAAAATATACCCGTTTTTACATACTATTTGGTGCTGTTAGCATGCTTCTGCTTGATGAATTCTATGAACTTAAATTGCTACTTGTTTCTCAGCTTTGCTTTTTCACCCAAGTGTTATTCCTCTTTAATATAAAGCTTTCTTCTTTTTGAAATGTCATGATTTGGTGCTGTGCAACTCTGCTGTGCAGTATGTCTGGAAAACTTTTCTGTTTCCAAGTAAGTAAGAAAGGAGAACAGTTACAAAGTATTCATTGTTTATTCTGAAATTACTGCTTGGTACAATAGACATTTAGTCAACATATTAGAAATTGGTGAGTTAAAGCCTCAAACTTTCCATTTTCCATGGACAGAGAAAAAGGGCTCTAGTGGGGTGTATAATTGGTCGTGTCCGCCACATCTCTTTGAGCAGGGAGATGAGCTGTAGCCTGTGCCAGCTGGGACACTGCCAGTACCATGAACCAGCACAGCACGCTCCCGCTGTTCCTCGTTCTTCCCCAGCATAACCCGGCGTATTCCCATGAGGGCAGAGGAGGTGAGTAAGTGAAGTGGCCTAACTGAAGCAACTGAGTGCCAGCCAGGCATCCTTCTGGAAAAGTGTCCTCTCCAACCCCTTTCTGAAATCTGTTAATAAAGTATTCTCTTCTGAAAGCTAGGAGGTCATGCTTGGGTCATACTTTTAGGGTCTTATGTAAAGGGATTTTCATCTTAACTTAGGAAAATAAACCTATATGACTTAAACTCTGCTCAGAGGAGAAATTTTTCCTCTCTTTTCCCTTCCTCTCCTCTTTCAGTCTGGTGTCTGTTCTGGTTTTGTTTAGTAAGGAGGGGCCTAAGGTGGCAGCTTCTGTAAGAAGCTGCTAGAATTCACTCCCCTTTGTTCAGTGGACTCGGCCGGGCCTAGGGCGGACCCGCTGCTGGCCAAGGCCAAGCCAATTGGTAGCAGAATGTCCCGTGATAACGCCTCTGCGATAACGTATTTAAGAAGGGGAAAACAGGAAAAAAAAAAGAGAGAAGATGTGAAGCAGCTGAGCAGGGTCAGAGAGGAGGAGGCGCGAGCCTTGTGGGTCTTGCAGGCCTCACCCTCTGGCCTCCCGCTGGGCAGCCGACTAGGCCCAACTCGGCCCAGCCTGGCTGCAAGAAGTGGAGAGGAGATGAGAAGTGAATAAGATGTAAAAAGAATCCTGAGAGGCATCTGCCAGCCTGTTGTGAGGAAAGGCTGTAGACACCAAGGTCAGTGGAGAAGGAGGGGGAGGAGTAATGTGGCTCCTGGCCAAGATTCCCCTGCAGCCTGTGGTGACGACCATGGTGGAGCAGGTTGTCCCCCTGCAGCGGGGGTGGTCCACGGAGGGGCAGAGATTCACCTGCAGCCTGTGAAGGACCCTACACCGGGGCAGGCAGATGCCTGAAGGAGGCGGTGGCCCGTGGAGGGCCCGCTGGAGCAGCTGTTCTGGAGGGACTGCACCCAGTGGAAGAGATGACCCATGCCGGAGCAGTTTCACGAAGGACTGTGACGTGTGGGAGGGACCTCATGATGCAGCAGAGGAGGAATGTGAGGAGTTCTTTCCCCGACGACGAAGTAGCGGCGTAAAACAACGCGTGATGAACTGACCGCAACCCCCTTTCCCTCTTCCCGCCTGTGCCGCTCGGGGGGTGGGGGGGAAGGTAGTAGAGATAATGTTAAGTCCGGGAAGAAGGAGGGGTGGGGGAGGTTATCTTGTTCCCTGTCTCATTCTCCTGCTAGTTTTAGAAATAAATGAATAGTTTTCCCCAAGTCAAGTCTGTTTCACCCATGACGGTAATTTTAAGGATTTCTCCCTGTCCTTATCTCAAACCTCGAGCCGTTTTTCTTATATCATCTCCCCCTATTCTCTTGGAGGGTTTGGGGAGTGAGAGAGAGACTGCGTAGTCTGGTCCCGATCGGGGCTGAACTATGACATGTCCTTTCATCTCCTGCACAACTACATACAACTAAATGCAATCATAGGCTGAATAAAAAATACATGAGCAAGCAATAATGTGGATCAGAAAACAAGGTATTCACAGCTCCAATTTGACTCAAAATACTTTTAGCTATTGAAGGCAAAAAAATACTGAAAGTCACAGGCATACTTTAGCAGGATGCAGCAGGTTACAGGTGCTCTGCATGACAAGAAATTTAAGGAGGAAGAATGAAAAATAAATGAAGAAAATAAAAGAAGGGGGGAAAGAGAGAGAGGCAAAACTAGAGGATGATACTAACAGGATAAGAATTTTCATATGGAGCCAAATCAAACATCTTTTAGCTTACTGATAAGTATCTGACTGCATTCAAGAGTGGATGCTGGAAGAGAACACAAAAACACATGCTTACATCTCTCCCAGACAATTTCCCAGATAAAAAAAAAACATCAGTGGAGAGGTTTTTTGAGCTACATGTTTTGCCTTTGCTGTCCCAAATTTACTTTTTTTCCATGACTTTGTTAAATCACTGTTTAAACCCATGTAGACCCCTATATTCACAGCACCCTGTGGCAGGGTGTTGAACAGCTTAACCACAAGGACTATTTTTCTATTTTTTTTCATTTTTTTTTTTTTTAATCCATCTTCTGCTTGTTTTCTTCTTGTTTCTTTCATTCACATTTGCACCTTTGCACTACTTGTACGGGAAGAGACTGTGAGCAACAGTGAACCTTTCACCCTTGTTTACCTTCTTTCCTAAAAGCTGTAGGAACCTGCGTCATACTTCTCCTCAGTCACCCCATTTCCAGCCCAAAGACCCCTACCATACCTGGTCGCTCCTTGAGCAGAGCCATTTTGGACCTGGGACATCTCGCTCTGTACCTCACTCTCTTCCACCATGCCTGGTTTGAATGGGAGACCAGAACTGCTCTTGGTAATCAAAATCTGTCTGTACCATTGAATTATACTGGGGCAATAATTATGTTTTCTGGTTTCTTCTCTAATTGTCCCTAAATAATTTATAATATTTTATCTTCGTTGTTTTGTCTGCCACTGACATTTGAGCCAATGTATTTATACAACTATTCAGCATCATGTCAGTGCTTCCTTCCTGCATGGCAACAGTCAGCTGAGAGCCCCTTGTTTTCTATGTGAAGTTAAGACCTTTCTTTCTGTGTATTATTTCCATACACAGGTTTTTTAAAACTCCACAACAAAATCTAATCATAAATGGAACTTTTACTTTATTAATTTTTCTGTATAGGTCTCTTCATACTGGACTTATTCTAGGGTAGATATAATTATCATATCTATTATATCATGACCTGCTGCTGATGTAAAATGCCTTCAGAGATCTAGCAGCAAATTTACTAATGGAAACACAGCTTTCATTAGCAAAAGAGTGCTTTATCTTGTGTAGATTATATCCATTCTTCCCAAGAAGAGTAAATGATATGAGTAGAAGAATTTTTGTGCCCATGTAAGTTTTTATTACTACGTCAGCACTGAAGTTTTAGCCAGAATAGAAATTTTGAGAATAAAGTCAACAATCCCATACGACACTGAGAGATGGCCAAATTTTGCTACCATAAGATTGGTCCCTACTCTCAGATATATGGTCTGACAACATGAGTGAAGATAATCTGATGACTTGATTTGCATTTGGACACCACTATGAGAAAATAAGTATCTGTATCTTTCCAAAAGCATAATAAAACTTGTTGTAGGTAGTATGAGATGTCATCACATCCCATTTCTGTTTTACTGTGGCAAGTCCATCCAGGGATCTCGTCCACTGAGGGAGCAGAAAGGATGTGAATCGCTGTCCCATGCTTAAAGGTAGGGGCCTCCGTGCTTGTCCTTCTGGAGGATATTGTGCGGACGAAATGTTACGTTATTGTGATGACCTCATCACTGCTATTCTGTATATTCACTGAGACGAGGAGCCTAGGCATTCTTCTAGCAGAATCTATCGACCACTTTCGTAGAAAAATTTCTCAGCTCCAACTCCAGAAATATTTCATATTTTCATTCCTCACGTTTTCAACCAATGATTCTGTCTAACTGGTATGACTGCAGTCAATATTTATGAGTTTCAAAGGCCTAACGAATCATTAAATACTATGAATTTTAAAAGCTGCTTTTCATCATCTCAATGTTTTTCTTCTTCAGCATAAATGTTCCATTTCCTGTTTTCTGATTGTCCTCAACTCATCACATCTATATATATCCAGTTCACACAGCCCCTGGGCTCAAGACTGGAGGACATGCACCTGCGTAGGGGCAGGGGGAGAGGTACCTTTCCACACCTCAGAACATGCTGTTCCAGGTGTGTTGGGTCCTGCTTGTCACATCAGAAGAGGTAGAGAGGACTGTGGGGCAAGGGCGACTGGAAAGGGGGCAGCTGGTCACCCCTAAGCTTGCCCTCCCCCAAGGGCTGCACAAGGACCTCACAGATTTGTATATATATATGTACATACAATATATAAAACTATACATATATATATATGTATATTTTATATGTGTTCATATGTGCACACACAGATTTATGTATACATGTATGTACAGTGTATTCGTGTATATATATTTTGTATGTAGATGTATGTACAGATGTATGCATGTTTGTATATGCTGGGATACTTATAGGCACAAAATCCTCTGTTAAGCATCCCCCGGGAGGAATTTCCAGCCCAGACACCCCATCTCCCCGCAACTGGAGCAAGGTGCCGGGCCACCCCCGCTCTCACCGAGGAAGCAGTTTCGGGGGCTGAGGGAGAGGGGAAGGGAAGCCTTTTTCCTGCTTTTCTTTGTCTATAATTGGGAGACACTTGAAGCACCAAGTGTCAAGAGCCGCCTCAGGTGCTTCAGAGCAAAAATACTTTCCCCTCATGACGAAACAAACGAGTGAAGCAGGTGACCACCCCTGGACTTTGCCCACGATAGGAGCGCACGGTGACCGGCCCGGATGCTCCCCGGCGGCGCGGAGCCGGTTGCCTTTGTCTCCGCCCCTCCCGGCCGCTGTCCGAGGGGCGCAGAGGGGGACCCCCTGGGTGGGGGGCAGAGAACAAAGGAGAACCCCCGTATCCTCCGGCTGCCGGTGGCGGGAGGCGCCCGGCATCCCTGCATGCTCAGAGCAGGCTCCTCTGAAGGGGGGGGCTAAATGACGGATCAGAACCGATTGCCGGGATGGTTTGGGAGGGGAAAGCGGGCGCACCCCTCGCGTGCATCCCGCTTCCTCCCCCGTCCGCGCTGTCACCCTCATCCACCGTGTGCGGGCAGATCGGGGGACGCGACCCAGCCCCCAGGCCTGGGCGGGGTTGCCGCCGTTTCATCTTTTCTTTTCTCTCTCCTTGGCTGCTTTCCTCCCTTCCTCCCTCCCTCCCTCCCTCCCTCCTCTCTCCCCCCCTTCCGTCTCCCAGGCCCGCTGAGGTCAGCCCACGAACATCGCCTCATTTTCCTGAGAGGCTTCGGCAGCGCCGGGTGCCGGGCGTGCGGGTGTGCGGGTGCGCGGGTGTGCGGGTGCCCGTCTCTCCGTGCATGCATTTCGCCAGCCCGGCGGCGGACAAAGT
>JAAGAY010001562.1:19646-42295 GCA_011801015.1 Ardeotis arabs
CTACCCCCGCATCGGGAGGGGGCTTCCCCGCCGCCCTCTCCCCTGGAGGCAGAATTAACGGGCGTGGGGGCAGTGGCACCCCTCTGCTTCCTTGCGGTGCTTTTAATGAGCTGGGTTGTATTGAGCTGGTGTCCCTGCGGGCAGGAGCTCCATTTTGGCTGCCTTCCCCGTATACGTGCTGACGTTTGTTATTTTGACCCACCTGTTGCGTCCCTGTCCCCTTCTTGCCCCGCTGCCAGAATGAGATAGATGAGCTGAGGACGGAGATGGATGAGATGAGGGACAGTTTCTTCGAGGAGGATGCTTGTCAGCTTCAAGAAATGCGCCATGAGCTGGAGCGAGCCAACAAGAACTGCCGGATCCTTCAGTACCGCCTGCGCAAGGCTGAGCGCAAGAGGCTCCGCTACGCCCAGACCGGCGAGATCGACGGCGAGCTCTTGCGCAGCATGGAGCAGGACCTCAAGGTACGGACCTGAGCTGGTGTCAAGGGGAGGGAGCGCCTCAGACGTAGACACGGTCCTCATGACTCAGGCATTTCCATCCATTCTGTTGCACGCTGTTCACCCAGTGCAGCTCATGAGATAGGAATGGCCAAGCTTGTCTTGGTAATAGAAGTGCTTCAGTACGTAGGTAGGCTATTTTCCGCTGTAGTCCAATCATTTTTTGTAAAGTTGATGTACAAGAAGTCATTCAAATACAAATTAGGATCTAGAGGTTTTGGATCTTTTACGATGAACACAAAACATACACTACCACTGCAAAATTAAACCAACCTCATCAAATAGTCTCATGGACTTTGAGGGGATTGCTGTCCTCTTTAGTAAAGATTTCAGAGGACCAGTAGATACAATACATGCAGCGTCACAACACGAAATCCTGTCTCCGTTGGTGTCAGTGGAAAAACTGCTGTTGTCTTCAGTGAAGCCAGGATTTTCCACGTCCACCTGAAACGGTAGACACAGCCCATCGAATTTCAATGTGTAATCAACTGTCTTTCATCCTTAACATCTGAATGAACCACAGACCATTGTTGAGGAAAAGTTTTGGTCCTCATTTAAAGATTGCCATTGGTAAAATAACCATCATCTCCGTTCTAGATTGGTCCAATTACAGAAGAAAAACCCTTTCTTGTGCTAGTTGGAAATTGTTTAATTTCTGCTTCCATCTACTAGGTTTTGTTAAGGATTTTACTGAATTAGGACTTCTAAACTTTTTTTAGTTGACTGGTCTCTCACCATTTGGCATGGAAGTACAGACTTCTGTATAGCAAATGTAAGCTTATTGACCACACTTCTGCCTAGGACTACTTGCCTGTGGCTCGCTGGATTCTGTGGACTGGAGTGGAAAATGCTGATTTAATATGTGATCAAGAACAAGGTCATTTTAAAATTTATTTCTGATAAATATAATGGATTGAGAGCCTGTTACTCCCAGGCCTGGTTTACAGACTTGGATCATCTTCTCTGAAAATTTTCCAGATTGTCATCATTCTTATTAAAATGTAGAAACCAGTCCAAGACACGTTCCAGTAATTTTCTCACTAGTGCTGTTTAAAATGCTAATATCCTTCTCTCTATTTCTATATGACATTCCTTTTCTGTGCGTATTCAAAACCCACATTTGCTGTTGTGGCCATGACAGCTCTGTAAGTACAACTGTTCACATGATTCTTAACAAAATAACATCTTCCTGATCAGAAGCAAAATGACTCCTTTGTCAGGGGAATTTCTAATTGAAACAGGGGACATTTTGCACACTCAGAGTGATGCTTAGGTGACCGGTCGAGACACAGACCTTTGCAGGAAGAATTTGAACATCAGCCTTCACGTCCCAAGGGAATTTTGTGGTTCCAGCTTATAGAGTTGATTTCTGGGTTGGCTCAATGCTACTTTGTATAGCAAGTAGCACATGGACAGGGCCTGGGAGGGAAATGGCGAGGGCACCTCTGGTGAGGCGCTCGCCTGCCATTTAGGAGATAGCAGCTAATGCCTGAGGTTTAGCTGGACAAAGGGTTCACTTTATCTAGGATTTCTCCCATGTCTTTCCCAATAACCACACAATTGATGGTTTGGAAAGGAACAGTGCTTCTGCAAAGCATTCCCACAGATGATGAATGTGTTCTGGTTTGGAGTAGGGGTGAATCTCTAATTCCAGGTTTCTGCCTAACTGAATTCCGGGTGCTGGCTAACCACTGTAACTCACGTGCAGTTCTCTGTAGTGTTCCCAAGTCCTTTTCTGAAGAGTTTATACCCAAAATAACATTGCCGATTTTGCATGGATAATGTATTAGGGGACTTAATCCCTCAGAGATACAGTCTTGCATGCAGCCATATCAGAATGCATCTTGCATAAGTGAGTCCCATTTCCCATGTGATCTAGAATGCTCTGTAGGATTTCCCTACATTAATTGCTACTCCATCAAATTTTGTGTCCAAAAATATCACTAAATCATTTTCTTATTTGGTTGTATTTACTGATACAGACTGTATCTATGGACCGAAGACAGATTCTGCTAGGATGCTGTTAAAAATGTCCCCCATGATTTTCTATTTACTTTGGTTGGACAACCAGATGAGCAGTTTAATAGTGAGTGTAGGAAAAGACATCAAGATATAGCCCTGTGGTGTGCTTCTCAGCTCATCCTGCAGTCTCTCTGGAGTATGGTTATAATTGAAATTCCTCTCCGCTCTCTCTTTCTGTTGGGCATTATGTGTCTTGAGGGTGCGTGCAGTGGGGGAGGTTATTGAACGGTCTTGTGCTACACTGCAGTGTTGTATCTGTAATTCACACACACTGGGTTTCTTGTCAGGGGAGGCTGAGTCACTAGCTGCTGCTGTTTTCTGGTAGATCGGATTCTTCTAGACTGCTTGCTTGCAATTACTATTTTTTTCTTTAGGGTTTTAGTATGTTAAAGAGAGTTCTTTGACATACAAACATAAAGATTGTTCTAGTGAAAGTCGTAAAGGATAGCTCTCTGAGCTCCCCTAGCTAATGCTAAGAAGGATTAATTATACTTTCCAATGTTCTAAAAAAAAGCAGGAAATTAGGCTTTTCAAATGATGTGTCTAAATCACCTTCATAACAGTGATTAGTGTCGATTTAAATATTTTTGGTGCATGATTATGGTTTCCAGTGGTTTCACAAAACACAATGCAAGTGGCTTAAATGGCAAAATTCTCATTACCTTACATGAGGAAGAGGAATTAGGTTTTGAAAGGTGCCTTTTCACTCTATTCCTGTGAAAATGCATTAAAAAATAAGAAAAAAGCGAAAAACTTCAGTGTTCATTTTCTTTTAAAATACTGGACATCATTTGGGTGAACACAAGGCCAGTGAAAATGTTGTTTGTTCATATTTTACTCTTTAAGTTAGCCAGTAGTAGTAAATGTAGTAAATGCCACATCTTTAGATTAGCTGTTCATGAAGGAGAGAGAAACTAGCAGGGTTGAAATAAAGGTGTGTCCGTTAGTGGTGCCATACTAGGCACAGGTAGGGTAGGCCTGGAGAAGGTGGGCCCTGCTTTTAGATGTTTCTGCATGTCAAGTATTTGAAGGGCATATCCCTTAGTACATTGAAAAGCATAAGCTAGCAGTGGTTGAGAGAAAATAGATGCTGCACTGTCTCCAGAAATAATGAAGGTCCTGTTTCACTGTTGGCAGAACAGGACCTAAGAAGGAGTTGGGGTTTAGTGTCTAATGTGGTTTCCAGTGAAGTCCATGGGAAGACTATACCATTTTTGGAAGGAATCAGCTTGAATTTTGAATCATTTAGAATTCTCTCTGTGGATGTCCTTGTCTATGTTTCCTTTCACACCACTTCCATCAAAACATCCAGAACTAACTTGTAAATGGTTGCTTACGCGCTTAGCAGTGCAGCAGTAATTCTTTTTTTTTTTTTCTTAATCTTTCTTTTGAAATATTATTTCATTTAGGTTGCGAAAGATGTATCGGTGAGACTTCACCATGAGTTAGAAAATGTGGAAGAAAAACGTACTGTAACAGAAGATGAAAATGAAAAATTAAGACAGCAGCTTATAGAAGTGGAAATTGCCAAACAAGCACTACAGAATGAACTGGAAAAAATGAAGGAGGTTAGTATTGCTGTTTATTTCTACATAAAGTATTTGAAGTTCTCAAATTCTTATTGCTGAACTAGCTGGTTTTATTTCTGTAATGTGCTTTGGGGGCAAAAAATATGGCAAGCAAAAGTTGAAAGTTGCAAAGAGTGCTGAAGTACAGTTTGGTGATTGACAAGCTGAGAACAGGCTAAAATACTCTGTTTCCTAGGTGAAACAGAAACCAAACTGTGGCTTTGTTTTTCCTATCTGAGGAGGGAACTGTGTAACTGATAGTAACAGAGATTCAGAGGTTTGAGACATTGTACTTACATTAAGATACATGCAGGAAGAGTGCTGAGGGGAGTCAGAGGCATCTAACTTTGCAGATGGTGTTTTCCACATGTTTTACAAAGACCAGTTTTTTCCCTTGCTAACTACTGCTAGGGACCAGCAGGCACACTGAGGCTGGGAATCTATACACATCCCCATCTTGTTCAGTCATGCTTTTTGGAGTATTGGGAAGTGCAAGACTCTACCTGGCCTTTCAGTCTAAGCATAATTTTGCATTGTATCTAATTAATCTTCAAAATTACTCCATTCACCATTATAAAGATGCAAGATACTGTGCCACTAAGTAAGCAGAAAATTGTATTACAGCAGTAATAGCCTGGCCGACAGAGATAACAATGCACAACAGAAACTGTTGATTAAGAATGACTTCTCAGAACAGATTTTAGAAACAGCTCTCCAGTTCATTGTTTAAAATTCAATGAATGCCACTGATTTTCACTTTTAGTAATATTCCCTAGCAGGGATGTCAATGTCTACTTTGATCTTGTATGAAGGAGAAGAGATGTATTTCAGTTGTTAAGAAATACAGGAAATTTTCAGTTGTATGATAATTTTTAGGAACTGCAAGCGCTTACTGTAAGTGATGTAGTATTAAAAATATTCATATATTTTCTTTACAGGAATTTAATTTAAAACATGTTAGTAGAGGATGAACAGGTGGTTTTTTCCGCCTTCTACTGCTTTTCCAGATAATTGCAGATTTGAAAAGGGCATGAAAGAAATCTGAGCTTTACGCAGCTTCCCTCTCCTCTGCCTGAAACTTTCTTCTTCTGTTTTCACTCTGGTTTCTGACATCAAATGCACTCAGTTTCCAGGACCATCTTCTTTATGAGAGCATGATCTTTTTGCAATTATTGTTACAACTTGTTGTTAAGCTTGGCTTTGCTCCAAATTTTCTGTTATTCTTGTCCATTCAGACTCGGCTTTCTTGTAGATTCCTGTTTCTGGATCTTTTCCTCCTGCCCTGTGATAGGTTGTACCACAGTAAGCTTCCTTTGCCTTGCTTCTTCTTACGGATCTTCAGATTACAATGAAGTGTAGTGGCAATTTAATAGCTCACACTCTTTGGGAGCTGTGTACCTGCAGGAAATGAACGCAATAAATAGGCTTTTTCATCCTTGTCATCCATAGTTTCTCCTTATCCTGATTCTTCCCTCTGGCCCACTGTGCTGAACTATGGTTCTGCTGCTCTCATACTGCCCTCCATTTCTTTCTTTAACTGAGGTGTTTGCCCCTTTCTTTCTTTGTGGTTGGTATCAATGGAAGGATACTTGAGACTCCAGAAGAAAGGAAAGTGTCATGTTTAAGCTAGAGGTTCATCTACACAGTACTGTTTTAATGAAGCTGAAACAGATGGATGATTCCCATTGGCACAAAATGGGGGCACTGAGCCAGAATGCAAAAATGCAGTAAGACTTTACACCAGAGCAGAGGTGGAGTGGGCAAAGAGCCAGAAATACATCCTTATACTGAACTGGGGAGGAGAATTGCCATGCCCAGTCATTATATGCATCATCATAATTAGGTAAGTTTTCATTTATGTATTTCAAACAGGCTACTGAGTCCCTTTTGGTAGGAGAAGGCTACTTTTCAGGCTAGGACTTTCAGCACAACATGGGGGAAGTTGGAGGATAGTTGAGGAGGTGGAAGTCAGAGAAAAGCAAGTTTGAAGTGAAGCCAAATTATTATGCACTTTGCAAGCATGCCATGATTTGGGGGATGAATGGAAGGATGTTGGTATAGAGTACAAATTTTTACAGATTTGAAATTTAGAATCTGTGAAGAAGCTATGAAGCTGTTAACATGAAACAACCATGAAAACCACCTAAAGCAGTCTTAAGTGCATTAGAATTTTTCTTGACCTTTTCTTCTTCTTTGGCAGTCGGAGGTTTCATGCATCTTAAATGTCATTATCAGCTAGTCATAATGTTAATCATCTGTTTGCTTGTGAGTTATTTCCTCCAGTTTCATGGGTTTACAACCCTTTCATGTTTCAGTGCAGCCATTACAACCAGTGCAGCCTCCTGCTCAGCGTAAATAGGAATGCAGAGTCAAGACCTTTGTCTGGATTGTGATCTTCCTGTTATTGAGCTTAGAATTAATGGCAGAGTTAATCTCCCAAGACAATGAAGCAGGTTTATTTTACATCATAACAACAGTGCTCAGAGTATGTAGTGACAGATTTCTGTATTTTTATATCATCAAATGTACTGCAAAAACACAAACCTTCCCATTCTTCTGGAAATCTATTTATGTATAACTGCCATGGGAAATTTGTTCTCCTTTTATAATGAACAGTGTGAGATAGCAGAGAATGGTTAAAAGACTTAATAGAAAATGTTGGAGGCAGAAACATAATTTTTGGTTAGGTAGTCTCTAGGGCAGGACCAAAGCCAAAGTTCTCTACGTAGATTCTATATTGTTTTAAAAAACATGGTATACTTGACTGGAAACATGTATAAAAGATAAATGCTAGCAGATGTGTTTGTGCAGAGACAAGTCTAGAGTTCTCCGGTGGATGCTTGGGTGAATATAGACTTGTGAATGTATTCATCCATTAATACAGAGAGATTGTTTCTGTTTACTTTCTTAGTTTGGAGCTTGTGAAAAAATAGTTATGATATATTCCATGACAAATGGAAGTTGTTGTTGATGGCAGCAGAAGCTTGCAAGCATCCAAGATTTCGAAGGTGTTCAGCAAAGCATATATTTTCTATCACTTACTTTTACTTTCAGTCCTCCAAGCTGCAGCTATTTCATTTAGTGTTATTCCTGGATATGTCCACATGGAAACACAAGATTTTTTATCTACATTGTCAGTTCTCATAATTTATTTGTAGCAACTACTACTGAGTTCCTGTTTGTTATTAATAATTGTAATGCTTTTTGGAAATCTGAAAACAAACTGGAGCAATTATTTTCTAGAAGAAAGAGAAAACAACTGTAGCTACATGTAATTTTTTTCAGATATAAAAAATGTTAATGAGTTGTTAATTAACTTATGTTTATTAATTTTACGGTAACCATTTGTTAAAGCCTAGCTAACTCTTGTAGAGCTTTTCATGATAATAGCATGAACTAAGAACTCATTTATTTGCTATAGCTATGTAGGAAATGCCCAGTTAGCCATGGTTTAGCTGGTTTGTTGTGAGACAAATGAAGTAGTGGGAAAATAGGAGAGATGTACTGGACCCTGGGCCTTACAAATCCTTATTGCAGTGCAGATATGTGATTGCAAGAGGCACAGTGTTTTTCAGACACGTATGCCTTTCTGCATAGAAATAGATTGTTCTGCTAGTGCTCCAAGCTGGACGGATGCAAGACAGCTCAGTTCTTACAGCCACGTTAGAGTGATATTGTCAAGCTACCATTTTCTTCTTCCAAGCACAGGTTATTAGCTCAGATACGGAGCCTGCGATAACCATGGCTACATGGCATGTGAACTGGAGATGTCTTTTGTCCTGTCAGCTCCAACTGCAGGCAGAGGAGTTTATGCCTCCCTGCGTGGATCTGTGTTTTGCAGGAGCGGTGCCTGCCTTGTCAGTCAGTCTGGTTTGTATGCTGCATGGAAATGGAAGAAGGTAGCAGGGTCTGGGGAACTGGGCACTGGAGCTGAGAGAAGGAATCTGAATTCTGTTCCTGATTTTGATACTAAGCTGCTGTGGGACCACAGGAAAGTAATTACACTTTTCTGCTTCCTCTTGCAACCTTTGTCTGCCCTGTTTATGCACAGATTAGCTCTCCATACATCTCTGAGTGCTCAGGCTGCACAGAAATCAGGAGGGTAGCTGGAAATTTCACAACAAAAGCTGCTGTAAAAACAAGCAAACAAACAAACACCACCCTCTCCCCCAAAACCTAAAAACTGGAGAGCTGTGAAAACTGGTAAGGGATGATCCAGTCCCAGTCCCCTTGATCACAAATATCAGCTTGCCCACTATGTCCCTCTGATAAAAATCTACTGTCTATCCTTTCTCTCTCTAAGCCCATTCTCCTGCCATTTAACCACAACTACTTATTTCCAGTCTTTCTCCTGTAACTCACAAAGTCTCAGATTTTCCGGGTTCTCTCTCAGTCTGCATATGGTTTTTCTTTTCTTTTCCTTTTTTTTTTTGTATGTCTTGTAGTAATGGCTGTTTTGCTGTCTTCTGGTTCCTAAGTCGCAGTCTTGTCCTTCTCGGTCCCATTCCGTCCTTCCCTGCATGCTTCCAAGTCTTCATGAGTGTCCAGTCTGCTCTCTGGACTTCAAGTCTTTTCCAGTTCATTTTCCTGTTACTCTGTTCCAAGTACATTATCCACATTTCTTAGTTACAGCTTCTCTCTTCTGCAAAATTTATCCTTTTCCCCTGATTCTTCTGCCCCCTCCTACAAATCTGTCAGCTTCCTTGGCTTGTTGTGTTTCTTTCCTTGTTTCTAAGCCTTAACTCTTCACTTCTGCATCTGTACTGAGAGCAGTGGAGGATCACTCACTGTGCTAGGAAACAGCAACTATATCACCATGAGCACTGGAAAAAGGTTTCTGGATCCTTTATCTAGACCTGCACGGAGCAACAATTGCAGGACTAGTTAGGCTTTGCCTTCTTGCCTGGAGTTGGAATGTAATCTGTCAACTGGAGAAAATGTGCAGATTGATAGCTGGGGTGTGAGAGGATGTGGTAGTTTGTAAATACAGAATTTTCATCAACTTAAACAAGTAAACTCCAAGAAATAATTACTTGGTAATGTATAGGAATGAAAGATTTCTGAAAGGTTACGGTTTGGCCAGTCGTTGTTTGGATGAATTAGAAAAGTATGAGGTATATATCATATACAGACACAAAAATATTCCAGAGCACAGGCATGCTGGAACTTCTCAAAAGAACAGTTGCTAGAATAATTTAATATTATTTAATATAATTTAATATCAGCAAATCTCATTGCCAGCTCATGTTGAGCTTCTCATCCAGCAGCACATCCAAGTCTTTCTCCTCAGGGCTGCTCTCAATCCGTTCTCTGCCCAGCCTGTATTTGTGAGGTTGGCACAGGCCCACCTCTCCAGCCTGTCAAGGTCCCTCTGGATGGCATCCCTCCCCTCCAGTGTGTCGACCGCACCACACAGCTTGGTGTCATTGGTGAACTTGCTGAGAGTGCACTCAATCCCACTGCCCATGTTGGCAACAAAGATGTTATGTATTATATTTTGTAGATGTTGTATATATATTTGGTGAATAGCTTTTTCTTTTTCCTCTTATTCATCGGATGGTCTGTAGATGATAGATGATGATGCCACCCATGCTTCTCTGTCCTCTGATTCTTACCCATAGATTGCAGCTGGCCTGTCACCCATTTCAAGGCAACACTATCTCCAGTTGAACTGCTCTTTTGTGTAGAGCACAACTCTTCTTTCTCACCTTTAGAGTTTATATTGATCCGTGGCTGCACTCCAGACATGTGAGCAATCCCATCATGTCTCTGTGATCCCAGTGAGGTCGCAGCTCTGTAACCATGCATTAATTTCTGCCTTCTGTTTTTTTTCCCATGCTGCGTGCATACAAGTCACTGGAGATGGATGCCCAGTTGTGCTGCTTTGAAAGGGAAAGTTTGAGTTTCCTGCATCATACTGTCTCCTAAGCACTTCCTAATTGCACCTGACGTTTTCATTGCTCTTCAGAGTTTGAGCCCCATTTCAAAGAGCTGGTAATGGAGTGAGTAGGGACAAGGCAGAGAGAGGTGAGACACTAGTACGCCTGCTGATGTAGCTGATCAGCTTCACAGGATAAGCATAGCAAGTGGTACTCTTTGGGGTGTTATAGTAATTTACTTGCTCCTGGCACCAGATGGCAGCAGGGGAGGATTTAATAAGTCTCTCACAGGCCCGGTTCCTTCCTGGGTCTTTTGGAGGACCCAAATACCGAGTCTAGCAGCAACACTTCTACTAAAGTACCTTTAAGCAGAAGGTTTCCGTGATCTAGAATCTCAGTGTGTTGCCTCATGAAAATTCAGTTTGCTTTGGTGAAAAGAACAACAGGATAATGAGGAGGCTTTTTTCCAAAGAGGTGAGAAACAAGTCTCTGCCTGAGTGCACACCAGAAAAAGCAAAAAACTCTTCTGTCTCCAAGTGCGGCTCAGTGATTCTCGAAGTGCCACATCCCTGCAGATGCAGAACCCCCAGTTACTTCTGTCAGACTCGCTTATGTGAAATTCTGTTATCTTTAGTATCTTGCCCAAATATTTTGTTCTGTTGAAAACAATACTCAGCAGGGATGCTGTTCATCGTCTGTGAGGGTGTGACTCTGACATCTTTGCTCAGAGCACACTGTAATTTTACAGTTAGCAGGATAAGCAGAGTTTGCTTCAGTTTAGTTCTTTGAATATGAGAAAAGAGTCATAATGAGAAAGAAATTAATTTCTGTTACAAAATCTGTTGTATCAATTCTCTGAAAATGTCATGCCATAAACAGGATAAAAATTATACGCATTTGAGAAGTAGTTTACACTTAAACCTCATAAAATTACATTTTAATTATGTATCAGCAATCGGCAATTGACATGAACCATTTGCTTCAAGACAGCTTATGAAAACCAAAAATAAACAGCCTAATGGTCAATAATAGTATAGCTCCAAAACATACGTAATGAATAGTGAATTATTTCAAAAGAATAAAACTCCATAAATATCTTATTATGAAGAGGTTTTGTGAGTAAAGATGCCTTGAGATTTTTTTTTTTCAGAGAGATTTAAGATTTGCAAGCATGTGTAAAAGGAATGGCAGGATTGCTTGCTAATGGGGAAGTAATAATGAAAGAGTGGCAGCTGTGGTGAAAAAGAGCATATCTGGAATACGTTTAAAACAGAAAACATTTTAGCTATCACAAAATAATGTTAAGTTTGATCAGTTCTTTTGAATCTGTAAACATAATGCTACCACTCTGATTTGATGGGGGCATGGGAGTTCCTTCCTTGTGGCAGAATGTTACCTTGTTTTCCTTCCTTTCCGTGATGGGGGCTGAGCTTCTAAACAGATAGAAACTATATTTTAGAGAAAGGACATGAGTCTGTACATCCTGGTCTAAAGTCAGCACCTGAGACCCTTTTTTCTTCTTGGAGTTGTTCTTTGCTACAGAATTGCTTCCATTAGTGAAAAACTGTATTTGTAAAGTAAATCAGGCTAATCAGTGACAGGGGTTTGGTAGCACATCCCCTCAGATGGTTTTGGTCTGGATCAGCTACCACTGCTTCGGTGCTTGGGCATGATTTGGGGTCTAGCCTGGGTCAGAGCTCATTCCTGATTGACAGTTTGGATGTGGTCCTACTTGTTTGGAAGGAAGCTGTAGGGAAGTTTAGCTGTATTGTCATTTTAGCTAAAGGAGACTGAATTGTGGAGTGCCAGTTGGCATCAAGTCCTGAGAATCAGCCCTGACCATTTCATTTACTAGTGTAAAAACTAGGCAAAGGGTCTCTAACTTGGTACGGAGCCAGATGAGGTGGCAAATGAGACAGAGAACAGCAAGTCCAGTCCACTGCTGCTGTGTGAATTCCTGCTGCTGAGAATTCCTGCTGCTGAGAATTACTGGCAAGGGGCAATCACCAGCAGTGACAAAGCCAACAGAGCTGGCATGCCCAGTTGTCTGTAGGAGTAAGGACAGTGCCGTAACTGTGGCTCGGGTGGTGGATGATAAGTGGTTACCAGAGAAAATGGTTTGTGAGCGTGAACTCACAGTGGGGCGGGCTGGAAAAGATTTATCTCTTGCTAGAGACTTTAGAGGATGACTTCCTTGAGATCTAAAGGAAAAAGAAGGCCTTATATAGCGCATTACTGAAGTAGACGATCTTGCTACTGACTTCAATAAGGTCCTCAAAATATGATATCACATTAACAAATTGAGGAAAATTTGGGAAATCCAGTATTGCTTAGTTTATATTCAGTCATCTCCTAATCATTTGTTGGCGCTGTGCTGTTTGTAAGCCTGAGGAGTTTACTTATTTTCTAGGAAAAGACAAATTTTTTAGGACTCTGTAATGGTCCTTGATCACAGAAGATAAGTTTTTATTTTTTTTTCACTTCCCAGTTTCAGTATTTCTTTACTCAAATGGACATTTCTTTACTCTAATGGACAGTCCATATAGGTAATTTAGATGTGGAGGTACCAACTTGATTGCTCAAATGAAAGAAAAAATTGCCAGGTAACTTGAAAGCATAAAAATAAGCTACCTGGTATAGCTGGCTTTTTAGATAGCTAACATGCTACCTTTCACAGTTGTATCCATAATTGTATCTATAGACAATACATAATCCACACAGGGGTTTTTTGTTGTTGTTTTGCTTAAGTTTTTTTAATAATATATTATGCTTTTAAAATTTCAATTATCGTTTTGTTTATGCCCATTTTGTCATTTTTGACAGGTCTCTGGAATTTTTTTTTGTAAGACTCTGTATATGATTTGCTTAGTTTCTTAAAGAAAGAGATTGCATGATAGAAAGGACAGATTTGACCTTTTTGTACTGCTACAAAAGCATGAATGGCAGTATAGAGGTAGGCTAGGATTCTCTAGATTGAAAGGAAATCCAGATGACTTTGCAAAATTGCTTTCTACCAGCTGAAAGGCTTTATGAAGGCAGAACAGAGACATTTTTTAAGTGCCGAACCAGAGGTCTAGATACATGTTTTTGTATGGAATCAATATACACCAAATGTCAAAATTTTCCTGGAAGTCTCACCAAGGCTTTGATGAATAACAGTAATACATTATTTCTGTCCCTTATACCACTGTGTTCAGGCCACTGCTCAAGTGCACCAGTCTCTTCAAAGAAACACCTGGAAAAACAGAGCATTTGCAGTGTGCTAATACAGGTCAAAGCTGAGCTTGATTCAGATTGAAAGGAAAACTACCATAGCTTTTTTTCTCTTTCGTGCATGTGCTCACTGCTGGCTTCAGGGCTGTCTTTCTCATAGTCTTAAACTGAGCTCTTCAGCAACCCCACATGAAACAATTTTCTGTGTTTACATTCTCTGATGCTGCTAGGAAGTCTACAGTTAAAAAACTAGGGCACTCTGTAGCCTGGTAGATTTACTAGCTATTTTGCACATAGAACTTCCCAGTACGTCTTTCAGGTGCCTCTGTTCCTGATGGCTCTTTGGCAGAGCCTCACAGCCCTAGGTCGTTTGTCCTGGCTTTGGGAGAGTAAGCAGAAAGTAGCACCATGGAGGTAAGCACTGTCCTGTGTTTTGGCTGAACTCAGCTGCCAGGGTGAGGAAGGAGAATCTTGTCATGTCATAGTACAGATGGCTGTTCTGGAGCATGTCATGGGCCCTCAGGGGGTAACCTCAGTGTGGTTTCCAGTGTAAAAACAGGTGAAAGAGACTGGCAAGATCTCAAATGGGACCAAAGACAACAGAGCCATATGCAACAAAACTATCACAGAAATGGCTATATTTGCTATTCAATATATTGCTTACTACTTTTCAGAAAGATGGTTCTGAGAACTTAGATGGCTAGCATAAAGTATCCAGTAATTACAGAATCAGAAAAGGCAACTGAAGCATAGCTTCTTTATGTGCTGCTATACATGATTAATAAGTAGTTCCAGAAGGAGAGGTGATACTGTTTTATAACTAGTCTTCTAATGCCACATAGTAGGATGCAAAAGATATAGTGTGATACTCTGGACTTTTGATTGGCCTGTAAATCTTAGTCCTTTTATTTCAAAGGTGTTGCCTAAGCCATCTTTTTTTCTTCCCCCAAAAAAAGAGGCAACCCAACTTAATGTTTTGTTGCAAGTGCTTGATAACATCTCTTGCATTTGTTTCCAGTGCACTTAAAAATAAAAAATTATGTGATGTGGTGAGGCTATTGGTTGCAGCATTGTGAATTTTTGAATGATCCATCCCAGTGTGCAGGAAATCAAGTGAAGGTGATCCTAGAGGAATGTAGAAACACTGTCAGCACATAGGGGGATGGGGTTAGAAAAGCCAAAACCCAACTGAACCTGAATCTGGTGAGGGACATTAAAAGGCAACAAGAAGGGCTTCTAGAGGTGTATCAGTAGCCAAATGAAGATGAGGGAAAAGGTATGCACACTGGTGAATGGTGCAGGGAACCTCTTTCATAATGTTCTCCTACACAAGCTGAAGTATGGGCTAAATAACTGGACAGTAAGGTTGACTGAAAACTGGCTGATGAACTACCAGGCTCAAACAGTGGTGATCAGCAGCATAAAGTCATAGAATCATCGAATCATAGAATGGTTAGGGTTGGAAGGGACCCTCAAGGTGACTAGTGATGTACCTGTCAGGGAACAGCAAGGGCCAGCTGCTCTGAGGAACTGGGAGCCAGAAGCCAAGCACAGTAACACAGCCCATAGAGCAGGGGCCCCACCAGCCAGGACCTACTTCAACAGTACCTGAGCAAAGTGACCAGAACAGGCCTGGGGACAGCAGCTGGGATCAGCCAAGAGTCCAGATCATCCAACAGGTTTGTAGTGACAAGACAGGTCTGAGATTAAGCTGGGAAGTCAATTCACAGGTCTAGTGATCATGAGGCAAGTGATGAGGCCTTGCAAGGATAGTGTTAATAGGCCTTCATTACCCTGGTGAGCTTCCCATGGGCCCAGGAGCTCCACTTAGCCTCAGATCTGGACCTTGAGTTCCTGCCTGAACTATGTTGTAGCTGCATCCAGCTCTGTCATAGCTGTACGTGGCCATGGACCTTCTTGATCTTAACCATCATCTGTGGCCTGACCTCCTGGCTTGGCCTTGATCAAGACCCCACAGGACATGGCCCTGAGAAGCCTGCTTTAGTTGACTCTGCTCTGAGCAGGAGGACTGGACTAGATCTCCAAAGGTCTTTCTCAGCCTCAACTGGTCTGTGGTTTTTTCTCAGCTCTGTGGTCTGTACTTGTTAATAACAAGCAGAATTTAATTTCTCATTTTGCAGCAGAACATACTGGGGTTAGAAAAAGTCTCTTCTGGAAGGGGAGAAAGGAAATTATTTCCAGGTTATTTCTGTTAAATAGGGAGAGCTCAGGGTCTGTCCAAGCTGTCTTTCTTCTCAGGCAAAACACAGCGAGTGAGCAGGAGGTCAAAGGCAGGTACGTGGTATCAAGCAGGAGATTTTTCCTGCTGCACTGATATGCACAGTGTTTTGTGCAACTAGTTGTGTTCTGTGCAATACAGCTGTACTCATGTGTGTGTGTCTGTGTGCAAAGTACTAAACCTTCTATCAGGCAGATACCTTGCATGCAGTAAGGGGAGTGATGTATGAAGAATCAAGTACAATAAAGAAAGTATTAGATACAGTACAGAGGTGCGGAATACTGCCCAACAAATGCCTTCTGTGGCTGGACTGGGCAGGAGTAGAGACTGTATGGGATTGTGCAAGGCAGCCAGCCGATTCTTCATTGACTACCAGTGTGTTAGTTGTGCTCTGCCTCTGAACTGCCCTGTTAAGTACACTGCACTCTGGAGAGCAGAATGGCATGTTTTGAGCCACCTTCTTCTTTTAGACCCTCTCATTTGCACACATTTATAGCCATATTCTATGGTGTGTGTTACTGCATATTAAATAGAGGTGAGTCACTTGACAGGGAGAACACTCAGCTGTATGTTGTGCTGGGCCCTGGGATCAGCCTGGCTGCTCTTCTGAATCATGTGGAATCAGTACTAGCCAAGAACAAGAACATTAGGCTTTTGATGTTTGTTCACTGCAACCTGGAGGTTTATTTTTCGCTTACCTCAGTGCTCACAGAATCAAGAAATGCAGCCCTCTGGCATTTTAGTAGATTCAGGTTTTGATAACACTCCGTAGTTAAAAGTTCCAAGTGCTGCATTTCTTATTTTGAAGTGAAGCACAGTGGATTAACCTTTTAGATGTGCAGGTGTATTTTTCTGAAGTGTCTGTTTCTGCTGAAATGTTTTGACATATTATGTGATTTTTTTTTCCCTGTTGCTAGAATTAACAACAGCATATATCGAGATATGTATAACGAAACCTGTGGATATCAATTCTATTTTGCTTTGTCTGATCCTAGTAGTATGGTTGTGTTAATTGACTTTGGCTGTCTCAGCAATGAATCCAGGTTAGAATAATAACCAAGCTCTTTGCTTAGGTCACAGATGAGTACTTGCACTTAAAAGCTATTTGCTGTGCATCTGTTTCCATCAGTGTTATGTATAATAAGAAGCTTCTAACTCCCTGTAAATCATGACTGATAATGACATCCAACTGGCCTAATTACCAAGGGTATTTTATATTACAGGCTTGGCTGAATTACTTTAATTTTTACAGATGCTATCAGTTTAGATACTTGATTAAATGATTCATTAGAAGCACCAGTAACAGTGCCCTAGAAAGAGTTTTGAACTGGAACATTGCCTTGATGTTGCACAGACATATATTCACTCAAAGGTTCCTTTTTCTTGTAGTGTACTTCTAGGAATATAGTTGCTGAGTTCAGGTTTTATGAAACTTTGGTCCGGTTTCATGCATTCAGAAATTATGAAGACAGAACTGTATAAGATGATCAACTACTCTAACCTTCTGAATAACATGGGTCATAAAATAACCCCAGCAATTTTATTTAAAATGGTGCCTACCTTTCGGAAGAGGGTGCTGGTCTGTGTTAAAAATTGTTAGCTGAGAACAGTCTACCATAACTCTTCCTGAACCGCCCCAGTAACAGTTAAAAATTTGCACCTCTTTTCTCATCTGAATTTGCTGAAAGCTAGTTACCAGCCAGGCAACTTATATTCTTACTGCCATGTTAAATTCAAGAGTCCAATGCTTTGGTGGTTTTGTTTTGTTTTGTTTTTCAAATCTGCATGCTTAGGGTTGATATCATTTAGCCATCTAAAAATTAAACATTTAACCTAAGTTAGGAATTCAGCCTACCTCAAGGGAGAAAGATGGACTCTACTTGGAAGTTATTTTTTTCACTTGTCTGAGGGTGGTTTGACTCTGCAGAGAGGCACATCCCTTTCTAGATACTGCACAGAGAAACTCAGTTTTGACATCTACATCTTAGGACTAAATTAAGCCTTTTGGACACAAAATTACACTTGGACATTATTTCAGCTGATTATCCTCTGTAGTCTTTTTCAGAGATGTGGCTTTTCAAGATATCTGCTCTATTCTCTATGCTGTTTTCCTATTGACTTAGCATAGCTTTCACTCCTTGTTCTTAAATGTGTATCTTCTTATTTAGTCATATTAAAGCAGATAGTATTTGATTGCACTGAAGTTTGTATCAGTGACTGTCCTTTTCAGTATTTAACATTTCTCCAACCTATCTGCAGCCTTTATCCAGTATTATTTTATGTTCTTTTCTAGGCAGCAGCAAAAAATGTTAATTAGTGTAGGACCAAGAGCTGATTCTTGTGTAACCCCATTAGGACTGCTGTGGCATTAGTCTGCAGGCGATCTGCTGGCTCAGTGACATTTATAATAAATGCTGAAGAGTCGGCTGTTTGTTCATGATGGCTAGTTAAAAATGCATCCCAGTGATCAAATATTTATAATGAGCTGAAGACTGTCAAACTTCATTTCAGAATGAGATTTTCACATTGCTAGCAAAGGGAACCTTTAACTAAGAGTCTTAAGTCAACCTCTATGTGAAGGTTTTAAAGTCAGCCAAAGATCCACAACCCCTTCCTTTGCTGGGTATAAGCATTTCACTGAAGAAGCTGAGCAAGTTTCCTGTAGGAGGAAGAGTCATTGTTTAGGAAGACAACACACAGGAGTCAGTCACAGATCTTCAGAATCTTTTGTAGTCAGTGCAGCTGCTACACTCTGCTCCAACCAGCGCTGCAATATTCTCCTTCCCTCATCTCCATCTTTGCATGTTAGCAATATCAGGCAAAGCCCTGGGTATAGGCTGATGGGAGAGCAGACTGGTACCAGGCAGACTGAGAAAGGTGTGTGTGGAGATGTCCAAACTGTGCTTTGTTTTTCCATAGCACCGTCTTTATATGAGCTGCTCAACAAAACTTAGATTAAAACTTAGATTTAAGGCAAGATCACACTGGCATGACTTCAGAGCACCGCAGAGTCTAATTCTCTGTTTTCAATAACCTAAGTTCCTGAACACCTTTGAAACTTCCCCATACGTGGTATTGTGGAAAATATTTTTCAGCCAATTGACAGACTGCTAGCTTTACAATAGAATTTTCCCAAGTAAACTTGGACAGAAAAAGAGAGATAAAGAGAATAAGAAGACTCCTCCGGATAGTCAGAGAACAGAGTGATTGCTGACATGTGAGAGATGGATTCCTTTCCCCTATTAACAGAAAATTTTCTGCTCACTGCTCAGGCTTTCAGACCAAGTGCAGATTTCAGAATTTTTCCTACTTTAATTAATCTCAAATTTTTGCATCCTCTCAAATGAACTCTAAAATCTGATTTTTTTGTGAGATACCCCTATAACTGATTGTCCGAGATGCGTAGTCATGTAGGGCAAGCCGCAAAGCTCCTTTCTCTGCTGTGTGTGCCTACAAACCTACACAGGTGTGCATGTTCCTGAAGCCATCCTACCCTGTGAATCCAAGTGAGGGACTGTAAGAGCTGTCTGTGCATTTAATACACTCTTCAGTATGAAATGAGCTTGAACACAAATGTACATCTGTGATTAGCCCACACCTTTGCACAACTGTCTTCTGTATACATTTCTAGTGAGTAGTGCAGAGGTGCACATTGTGTGCAGAATCATTCTTGTTTTCCTTCTTATTACTTTTCATTTTCAGATTAACCTTTTTTGTTGGGATATGGTGACTACACTTTGGTTTGTAGATATGCATTTTTGTAACCAAGGCAATGAACCTAGTCTGGTTGCTTGCACTTTCCCGTTCTCATGAAAATTTCTTTGGAATCTCTTCTGAGATGTTCTTCTAATAAGACTGAAAAACTCTGAATATGATAATAGGTGTGAGAAAGAAAACTGGTTTTACATTTGGCAAAATCTTCTATGTATTTAATTCATAATTGCCATATCTATGCCTGTGACTCTGATTATTGCTATGGTTATGTGGCGGTGTTTTGAACTATGTTGACATACTGTTTGTCATATTGCCAGTCCCAGATAAAGACTGGGACAGTGCATTGTACTAGGCATTGCACAGACCCTGACAAAAAGACTGACTTTCTTCTCCCAAAAAAGACAAATAGCTGAGCAGACAAATAAACAGCAACTTAAGAAGCCCTACAAAATAAGTTTAACTAACATCACTATGCAACAAAATACCTTATTCCTGCACTTTCACTCCAAAATATTCATCCTGCACTTTCACTCCAAAATATTCATGTTGTTCTGAGATTTGGTTTTGCATTTCAGGAGTAGGGAGCTGAGTGTAAGCTGACTGTGATTCCTACATCCATAATGAGGCGTAGTTGGACAGTGCTGGGGAACTAAGCATGTCTAGTTCTTCCATCTTTTGAAAGGTTCAAATGGCAGGAGACCTCTTCCTCTTCAGAGAAGTTGCTTCCACTGTTTTATGATATCCTAGTGGATGAGGGAGTGTGCGATCACAGAAAGCAAAGTATCAGAGTTGGCCAGCAATTTGACCAGGTCATGTGGAGAGCTTTGAAAAGGCTGCTTTCATCTTCTACGGCTCAGAACTTTTGTCAAATAAGAAAAAGAAGGAAGCAAATGTAATGGAAGCAAAAATGTGCTGCTTCGTTTTATGCATTGCAAAGAATGCTTTTACCTAGTTATACCCCAGAGTTATCATTATTTGCTCTAGCAATGTGGTTTTGATTCAAAATGGAAAGAGTTTCTCTAGGAAAAGTGCAAATGTTTGTATGTTTTTCCTCTCCTTTTTATTTTTTTTTTGTTTAGTTGGCAAATGAATAGTAGCAAAGGATCTGAAAATGATAGCTGAAATAACTCCTAAATAAATGCAAATGAAAGAATACAAATATTGGAGGGCAGCTTCTCTTTTCTCTTCTGCAATATGAAGACATTCAGAAGATTACATAAGAACTATTTTTCTCTCCATGGTGAGGTAGTAAAGATTGCTTTCATTTTGTATTGTCCTTGAGCAGTGTTTTCAAATATGCCAGTTTTAGGATTAAGAGAACATTACTATAGGTAGTAGGGATACGATTAGTGTTTGGTTCAGGGACAGAGGTGCTGTGCTGCTTTGCATTTCACTTATCCCCTGCTTTTTCTTTCCTGTCTTAGTTTTGCTAGCAAGTAGAATACTGAAATATTCAGGACTCCTCCTGCTCTTGAGGTGAGGTGGAAGGAGTAAAGGATTGTATCACTGTGTGTACTTGTGCCAATGACAGAGAAAGCCAGTCTCTTGAGTTTGTTGCTGGCAAATTGCACTGACAGAGTTGCAGAATAAGAGAGATATTTTAAAAACAAAGATTTTTTTTTTTTTAGGAGAATGTGAAATTTTCAATTTGCCAACATGGATAGTGTCCACATATTCTAATACACTGAATTAGAGTTGGTGTCAGTAAACTAAAAAATCTGTCTTCCATCTGTTTTGATCCAGCTCCATTTTCCAAAGAGGAAATGCAGAGAGAGTCTTAGGGCAGATTTCCATTTCCCTGGTCATAGTCACTCTGTGCCAAACAGAGGCAAGTTTGTGCATCCCAAAAATTGTTCGATATTCAGTGACATTTCAAGACTGTAAAGATGGTGTTCAGTTTGCTCTGATTTTTGAAAGCTCTGCAGACCTGTCACAGCAGTTGGGAGGCAGCTAACCATAACTCTGTACAGTACAGTTGTGCGTGGATGAGAAGGTTCGGTCGCAGCTATGGAGATTCAAGAAACTGCACACCTTTGCCTTAGCCTGCTCTGAGAGGAGGGATAAGAGCTGTTATGGGGGCTCTGTGCACTCATAAATCCCTTTGTGTGTCAGGAATTCCTCCTGTGGTTGCTTGCATTGATTTTTCAATCATATACCCCCAGATCAGGCTTGAAACAATCAAACCTAAGCATCTTGAAAAATCTTGGTATGTTTTGCTTAAGGCTTCTTTATTAATTGCTGAGAGATTTACTGTAGCTTAGATTAGATAGGGAGAATTTGAGTTCCTTTTGCAGCTTTCCTACTCAATGGAGTGTGATGCTGTTATTTCTGCATTGTGTTACTCTCAGAGTAGATTTCAGGTCTTTTTACACCTGAGAGGCACTGAGCATCACAGGTGATGTTAGGACTGCACATTTGGCTTGCAGTTTAGGGCTGGCAGGAGAAGGATTATACCATCTGGTCTTGAGAAGTGCTTAGCATCTCCAGCAAGACATTGGATAAACTCCTGTGAAGGTCACTGGAGAATCGATGCTGCTGATCGCAACAGAGTTGCCCGTTACATGGGATCTGGTGTGCATATAAAAGGAACATTATCTGTGGTCCTCTCTAAACTGTGGAAACTTTGCCAGAACACACATAACTGCCTCACGTGTCCTGGCTACAGTGAATGCTAGAATAGTCAGGTCAAACTCACTTTTACCTCCTAGTATTTCAGAGGTAAGCAGAGATTATACGATATAACTGGTGTCCTGGTTACCCAGGACATGGAGAGGGCTGAGGTACTCAATGACTTTTTTGCCTCAGTCTTCACTAATAAGGGCTCTTGTCTCACCACCCAAGCTGTGGAAGGCACAGGCAGGGACTGCGAGGACGAAGAACCGCCCACTGTACTCGAAGAGCAGGTTCGGGATCATCTGAGGAACCTGAAGGTGCACAAGTCCATGGGGCCTGATGAGATCCATCCGCGCGTCCTGAGGGAACTGGCGGATGAAGTTGCCAAGCCACTGGCCGTCATATTTGAGAAATCGTGGCGGTCAGGTGAGGTCCCCGATGACTGGAAGAGAGGGAACATAACCCCCATTTTTAAAAAAGGGAACAAGGAGGACCCGGGCAACTCCAGGCCGGTCAGTGTCACCTCTGTGCCTGGCAAGGTCATGGAGCAGATTCTCCTGGAAACCATGCTAAGGCACATGGAGAGCAAGGAGGTGGTTGGTGACAGCCAACACGGCTTCACCCAGGGCAGATCGTGCCTGACCAACTTGGTGGCCTTTTATGACGGAGTGACAGCTTCGGTGGACAAGGGACGAGCAACAGATGTCATCTACCTGGACTTGTGCAAAGCTTTTGACACTGTCCCGCACGACATCCTTCTCTCTAAACCAGAGAAACATGGGTTTGATGGATGGACCACTCGGTGGATAAGGAGTTGGCTAGACGGCCGCACTCAGAGAGTGGTGGTCAACGGCTCGATGTCCAAGTGGAGACCCGTCACGAGTGGCGTCCCTCAGGGGTC